>PQWD01008347.1:22000-49036 GCA_019425675.1 Leucinodes orbonalis | reverse complement strand
TAGGTATATCTCACAATATTACATGAGGTTTTTCTGTAGATTTTCCATTTCTGACACTATTACCAAACTCCTGTATCAGATAGTGACGCAAGAGGAGCAGTTAAAAAGCTATGCACGATCAGAGGCAGCTATCCAGAGGGCAGCGAAGGAGTCCGAGGCTCGGAAGCAGCTGCTCAAGGAGAAACTGCTGCCGCAGCCGGGGCGTCAGGCGGCTACGGGGTCCGGTGACCCGGAGCTCGAGGGGCCGGATCAAGCGCGCCATACTTTGACCAGGCTGAACGTAAGTCTTAAAGGTTGATCGCAAACCAATGTTAAATTATTATATTAACACTATTTCGATCAAATCTGGGTCATCATTCCCCGCTACCAGATCTTTGACGAATATAGTTACTATCTTAAAATTTTCCCAAAAAATATATTTTCCACGACACCTACCTGAAATTCAAAAGAGTACTGCTAAGCTCACCTGCTAAGCAGTCTTCCTTTCCATAGTTTTATTTCTATATTGCAATATGAAATATTTCTTTGTTCAGTCCTGGATTAACCCTTAAGCAAATTAAGCACTAGCTTAGGGCCCACGTCCAGGGGGCCCCCGACCGAAGCACAAAAAAATGACAGAAGGTTTGCTGGGAAATCATCATCAGTGAACGCCCGAAAAAGCCTCCAGGCGCATTTTTTTTGTAAATAATTAAATATAGGTACTTTATTTTTTGTTTTTGTGGCACCTACTCCACTTCCAAGGTACGTTTAGCTACTAATTCCTGTTGACATACTGGTGGGGGGGCCCACAAGTGTGGATTGCTTAGGGCCCCGAGTAGTCTTAATCCGGCACTGTCTTTGTTACCTTGTTGGTTGCTCTTTGTTACTAATGAATGTTGTGTATGCCGTAATTGGTGCATGTACGAGAACATTAATTAAAATATTTGTGATATTCTTAGTTAAGTATATGAACTGTTGGCATACCTATACATAAATAAATATATTGAATAATAGTATGCATTATTATTCATCTGTTTTATGTGTGACTATATTCCGTGTATAATATGTATTTCTTTTACGGTCAATAAATGATTTTTCTTTCTTTCTTTCTTTCATTTTTTATAAAATATTATTTAAGGACTAACATGTTATAATTTAACCATATGTTGTTAATCGACGACTAGCGAAAGGTTGGTTATTGGAGGCTGGATGAGAAAAGCGGAGGGCCGGGATATCTGACGACCCATTTGGTGTTGCGGTTGAGAGGTCGGCCGCAAAACCAAGGGTTCGGTTCGAACCCCGGCAGTACAAACAACACAACAAACATTTGTGTGCATGAACATGTCTGTTGTAATGGTCTGGTGTTTCTATGTATAATATGTATGTATTTCAAAATAATATATATATGTATGTTATCCGTTGTTTAGTACCATAATACAGGCTTAACGCTTATCTTGGGGCTAGATGGCGCTGTGTGAATGTCAGTGGATATTTATATTATTATTTATTTATTTATTTATTTATCTGGCGCAAAATGGGGGAGACCTATGTCCAGCAGTGGACTGCGATAGGTTGAATAGTATGTTATAATATGTATTGCACCAAATAAATATATTTCTTTCTTTCTTTCAATTTTGACCTGTTTGGTGTAATGGTTGAGATGGCGGCTACTACACCAAGGGTTCCGGGTTCAATCCCCGGGCAGTACGAACATTTGTGTGCATGTACATCTGTTTGTATTCGTCTGGGTGTTTTCTATGTATCATATGTATGTATTTACAAAGAAAACAAATGTAAGTATGTTTATCCGTTGTTTAGTATCCATATTACAGGATAATGCTTAGATTGGGGCTAGATAGCGTTGTGTGAATGTCAGTGGATATTTATTTATTATATTCCAGTATCGAAAATTATAAGTTTATGGATTTTTTGTTGGTTGTATACAAACTCAGAGTACATTCAGCTTTCTGGCTCTTCAGGAGTAGCCAAACATTTTTATGATCATCAGTGTGGCACACAGATTTCCCAAAACAGGAGATGGGGCAAGCCGCGTTTAAAGTGCGACAAATGTAAGCTCAACGAGCATACACTGGCTGCCAGTTTACGCTCTGTGAGACGAGTCAAGACGCACGAATATTAGAAGAAATTACCGTTTTTTCTAAATGCCATCCTGTGCAATTGTAACATGCCATCATCGCAATAAATCAGTAAATTACCAAGAAATATAATAACTTTTCACAGGTAAGAACCGAAAAGAAATTGCGACACTGGGACTGCCTATAAACTTGGCGGCTTGTCCAGTCTAATTGTATATTCGGATGTCTGTGGTGTGGCAGTGACGAAATCGGCGTTTTTTAGATATAAATAAAATCTAAAATAATCAAGCTATTGAACTATCTGATACATTTTCAACCAATTCTATGAAAATTAAAAAAACGACGAAACACTTCGAGAAAAGGTAGGTAGCGGCTTGACTCGTCTTGACGGGGGCATATAGAGATGGCGTTAAGCCCCCTGATCGCTGATGCATTATTCGCAGAGCTTCGCGCGGACAACATGCAGGGCCCACGTCTCTGTAACCGCATCATACTAGCGTCCAAGTGCCACGCCATACGCGACGCGCAGATCGCCGAGAAGGAGCTCATCAAGAAGGAGCTAGAAGAAGAGCAGAGACGGTGAGGTTATGTTCAATGGTCGTCGTAAAGCAGCGGTGGGCTAACTGATTCAGCGTATATGACGACCTATTTGGTGTTGCGGTTGAGAGGTCGACTGCAACACCAAGGGGTTCGATCCCCGGACAGTACAAACATTTGTGTGCATGAACATGTCTGTTTGTAATGGTCTGGGTGTTTTCTATGTATAGTATGTATGTATTTACAAAAAAAATGTATATAAGTATGTTTATCCGTTATTTAGTACCCTTAATACAGGCTTCACGCTTAACTTGGGGCTAGATGGCGCTGTGTGAATGTCAGTGGATATTTATTTATTTATTTATAACGGCGTAGGGCAGTAGCGTGGACTCCATATATGCAAAGTGCATATCCTGTGCGTCGAGACAACTCAAAAAGTCGCCAACATATTAAATGATTCCCACTAATTCGCCCATTTTCCTTTACAGACTTGAAACTATAAGCCATCTGCTGTCAGCACTTAAACAAAAAATATTTATCGTTTTTGCAATTAGTGTCACTCACTCAGCATACCCTACTCATAACCTCTGTGTAAGCTGTAGGGCATAGGCCTTCCAACACAGCATAGCTATGGGGCGATTGGGCCCTAACCCACCATGCGGACCCAATGCGGGTTAGTGTTAACGACTACCATCCTGCAGTCCCCTAGAATAGGCATATTCTCCCCAAACATATGTTAGGCTACCAAGCCCTTAGGCTCGTTGTGTAAATATTTAAGGCTGAGAGCCATCTGCGCTCGCCAATTGCCTGGTGAAGCTGTAAAGGCCATCTGCGGCCATTACCAGTAGTCAGCTCGAAAAAAAAAGACTACCTTCCTAATATTGCAGCCGGGATGACGGCTTAACGTGCCTTCCGAAGCACGAATTCATTTTTTTCGGACAATCAAGTGATACAGCCAGCAATGTCCTAGCCAAACTAGCAAATCCAAGTGACGTTTTCCCCCGGGATTCGATCCCAAGGCCCGGGTCACGCATAGCCATGCTTTGTGTGGGGTTTTGAAGGGGTTGGAGACTAATCTCCAAAATAATGTGCACGTATCTTTTACTGGTGTTAATGAATCCGCGCACCACTTTATAGCTTTCTACCTTGAAAATTGCCGTATGCTCCATACAAACTTCCACCCCCCGTTTTAGGAAACTGGAGGGTTAGAAAGAAACAAAAAGTAGCTGTGGTCACTTTCCATCCCTTCAACTTTATCCCCTAAAAAAACACGACAATTCAGTATTTGGTTATTCCGTGAAAGACGGCCAAACACACTTTCACATTTATAATATTAGTATGGATTTTGTTTCCTCCATACTTTAAACTTTAAGGCCTTGAAATGTGACAGGTTGGATCAGATCATGGAAGAGAACCGCCAAGCAGCAGTCCAAAGGGCCGAGGGGGACGAGGAGCGCCGTCACCAGCTGCGGCTGCAGAACTTAGCAGCGCTGAAAGAGCAGATTAAAGCCCACGAGACTGCCAAAGTCAGTTTTTTTTTCTATCCAGCTCACACAGCAAACTGATTTTTTACATGAGCAGCTTACTGACTGCAATTTCCAAATTTGTATCTAAACTGTGTGGAAGTTGTTTCGAACTCACACAAATCATGTTCTGGGAAACCAGTTTTGAAGATTCGGAACGCATTTCGCATTTAAACTTCATGTTAAATTGCGACGCCCGCCCGGGGTCCATATGTTTACAATCCAACAATGCTACACCTTTCGGAATACATATGTAATATTGTGATATTTGTGATACAATACAAATATTTAAAAAAACGCTATTCCTTCTCAGTGTTGTGTAATTGTAGGTACTGCCAAAGCCTTTGAGGTTTGACGCTAAAGTATTTACGTACGTACTTACGTAGTAAGATAATGTTAAAAATGTCATCCCGAGGAGTCTTCTCTGAAATGGTCTCAATTATGAATACAGGCTGAATTCTCTTGATGTATGAAGAAATTCTACCTCTCTCTCTCTCTTCAACCTATCGCAGTCCACTGCTGTACATAGGCCTCCCCATTTTGCGCCAGACATCCCGGTCCTCTGCTTTTCTCATCCAGCTTCCACAGCGACCTTCGCAAGTCGTCGGTCCATCGGGCCGGATGGCGTCCTACGCCTAAATTCTACCTATCGTGTTGATATTATCAAATAGAGTGGACTCGGTACTGAATTGTCTGGGTAGGTAACACCCACAGATTTCCCAATACAAGAGATGGGGCGAACCGCGTTTAAAGTGCGACAAATTAAGCTCAACGAGCATACACTGGCTGCCAGTTTACGCTCTGTGAGACGAGTCAAGACGCACGAATATTAGAAGAAATTACCGTTTTTTTCCAAAATGCTATCAATTACAATTGTAACATGCCATCATCGCAATGAATCAGTAAATTTATCAAGTAATAGAATAACTTTTCACAGGTAAGAACCGAAAAGAAATTGCGACACTGGGACTGCCTATAAATTTGGCGGCTTGTCCAGTCTAATTGTATATTCGGATGTCTGTGGTACCACCGCAGTGCCAGATATCGTTCCGTAAAATAGGAGTGTTTTACACTTTTGTGTTTCCGGATGAGGGCACTGTAGCTAGCAAAATTACCGAGTATAAGTTACCTAACATACATCGACTCAGGTGACTGGCACAGGGCAGTGTTGATGGAAAACAATGGCTACAGTGGGTTTCATCGAATACCTATGCCGTTATGTTGGCACCTCATCATTGGTATGGTACGATAAGACGGTCCCGTGGCTTTTGTTTATTCAGTTTTATTATCACCGCTTTTCAAAGTTTCGGACATGATCTCGGTCGAAAATAAAACTAAATAAACAATGGTAGGTCCCGTAGGGGGAGCGTCTTATCGTACCAGATATTTACAGACAAGGCGCCAACATAACGGCATAGATACTATTTAATGAAACACACTATATTTGCATTTTTTCATTTCCTTTACTGCATCTGACCATGGTTAGGCGTCAAGTGTTAAATCTATTATTCCCAATCAGATAATGGAAGCTGAACGTATCGAGGAGGAGAGCATTCGGGTGAACCAGGCCAACATCGCCATGCAGATAGACGAGGCGCAGAAGTTGAAGGAGAAACATCAGCGGTGCGCCAAGCTCAAGGAGATCCTAGACCAAGGTATATGAAAGGAAGTATATGGAAGAAGAGTTCATTCAAAATACTCCCTGATTACCAGCTACTTGGCCGTACGCTTAGTCCCCACTACCAATGTGCTAAGTCTAAATCCCCCCCCCCCCATTTAGACTTAGCACATTGGTTTAACGATCATTGTACTTTTGATTTTTTTGAACGAAACAAAGACGACTTTCTACCTGTAGTCCCTTTGTATATGAATTCATCTGAAGAGGTATCCAATTTCAACGCTCCAGCAGTTCGTACTTTTCGTACGGGTTGATAAGTCTAGACCAATAATTCCGTTTTGGAGACGGCGTCTTCGCAACTTCAAACAGTGGCGTGCAAATAAGCAGTGCATACCCTGTGCGTCCAGACAACCCGGAAAATCGACAAAATATTAAATTATTCCCACTTATTCGCACATTTTCCTCTATAGATTAGAAACCATACGCGATCTGCTGTTATCAACAGCACTCAATTTTAAAAAACTGTAAATTATTTATTGTTGTTGTGATTAGTTCTCACGCGATTAGTTCTTAGTTCTCACTTTGCATACCCTACTCATAATCTCTGTGCACGCCACTGACTTCAAAGGAGCATGAGTAAAACAGTATTACTATAATGATACGTTAGCATTTTAGCACTAGAAAAGGTGAAGTAATATTATTGTAATACTGTTTAAAGAGAAAGCGGTAAACCGCCAGGTGCTAGTTCTCTCTTATACACAGTAATTTTAGGTTACAGTCTTTCTTCTTAAAACTCAGAGTGTATCATCATCAGCAGCAGCCTATAACGGCCCACTGCAGAGCACAGGCCACTACATGTATCACCTTCTAACTAAGATAAACTAACTAGTTGTACAATCTCACTCAAAAAGTGTCCGCGGCAAGTCTGCCCATCGTGTCAGTTGGCCAGAATTTTCATTCCTAATCCCTTCGCTCGCTACGTTTTAACATGACATAGCAGTGTGCCCGTTTTGTTCTCTTTCTATGACGCGTTCAGGCATAGATATAAGATATACAGCGCGCTAATTCTAAATCTATGCGTTAAGGTTAAAATTTAAATAAATATATTTACATTCTAAATATAATAAATAACTATACGTCTTGCGGCTCGGAAATTTTTTGGTTGACGTTTTTTCGTGATTGTGCATGCTACTTCGTTTTTTGTTTATCTTACCCTTCTAACCACTCTTACCTGAAGATATCTGTCACTGTTGAGGATACCTAGACGACTCTGAATCCTACTACCAAGAATCACTCGCATCGACTCAGATTCCTGTAGTTTTTCTTCACAACCTACCTTACCCAGGAAACGCGGAGTTGCTGTACTACAAACAACTGCAGAACGAGGAGGAGCGCATCATGGATATGCGTATCGCCAACTTCCTGAAGCTGAAACAGGAGCGCGAGTCGAAGGCGAGGGCGGAGGCGGAGGCGGTGAAGGCGGCTAAACAGAAGGGCATCGATCACATTGCGAAAGCGCAGAAGGTAACTTGTGGTAGTGAAGCTCGTGGGAGGACGAAAAATTGCGATGTATTACATTTTGCAATCATTTATTTCGGGAGTTTGAGAAACTTCTAAAACCTGGTCATATATTTCGCTGCTTACTTAGGTTTCTGTCCCTCGTTTGGGAGGTTTAGACGAATACTTCGATAGCTCTAGCTACAGAGACTCGGTTATTTGCCGATTATCACAGGGCAGGTTATTAATCGGTTTAAGCCCCAGAATTATATATTCTTCTAGGTATAACTAACAAATATTACATGAGATAAGTAGTTTTGAATAAATAAATAAAATAAATATCCACTGACATTCACACAGCGCCATCTAGCCCCAAGTAAAGCGTGAAGCCTGTATTATGGGTACTAAACAACGGATAAATATACTTATATACATTTTTTTGTAAATACATACATATTATACATAGAAACACCCAGACCATTTTTGTACTGCCCGGGGATCGAACCCGGAACCCTTGGTGTTGCAGCCGTCTCAACCGCAACGCCAAATGGGTCGTCAAATTTCATTTATTTAATTCTTTATTGAACTTAACACAAGAAACAAAACAAAAAGTTTAAAAAAATATGTATTTGTACAATTTAAACTTAAAATCAACGTTAACCCTTTAACCATCGAAGTCGCAAATATTCAACTGACACCAAAGATTTTCTATCAATTGTGTTTTTAAGTCCGGCGGTTAATAGGTTATAATGCCTTCTTGGTCTAGTGCGCACAGCTGCGTTACCGTGGTTTCGAATCCCGCAAATCGAAGCGCCAAAGTGACATGTCCCCTCGTCACTTTGTGCGAAATTTGTTTTGTTAGGACACTGCAGGCTGAATCACCTGATCGTCCGAAAAGAAAGATTATTCCGTGCTTATTTTTATTTATTTATTTCGTACGTAGGTTGACAACTTAAAAAGTAACAAAAAATCAATAAGTACAGGAGGTTTCTCTAAAAAGGATTTCTTCCAGTAGACCAAATCAATATAAAAGAAAACTAAATTGTTAGGCAATTAGAGCGGCAGACGAAATCAACCATGAACATAAGATATAAATATATATATTAGGTACAATACATATAAGTACATAAGAATAAGAATATATTTATTGTCTCTTTTAAACATTTTACAAATACAAAGAAAGAAAATCACCATTATCAGCTCAACAAACGTCCCCACCGAGGGGCACGAGCCTACCCGTATAGGGTGATTAGGCATTCGTCGTCCACGCGGGCCCAGTACGGGTCGGCCGACTTCACACACAACCTTTTTTGAATTTCTTCGCAGGCGTGCGCAGGTTTCCTCACGATGTTTTCCTTCACCGCAAAACGTCGAATAACGTACATATTATTTCGAAAACTCGCAAACACATTGGTACGTGGCGGAATTTGAACCTCAGCCCTCCCGGTAGGAGGGCAACAGTCCACACCATTAGCCACCGACGCTCTTAGTCTATTTATTTGTATGTGTGTTTTACATATACACACATATAAATGAATATACTAATATATATGAACACCAGGCCGAGCAAGAGCTGAAGGAGGAACTGGAGCGATCGCAACCTGAAGATCCAGGAGGACGTGGAGCGCGAGTACCGGCGGCGCGAGCGGGACGCCGCCATCCGCCGGAACCAAGAGATGAAGCGGCTGCACGAGGCCAGGGTGCAGCAGGTGAGGACTTGTTACAAAGTCAATTTTATCTGACATGTTAAAAAACATACAACTTTTATGAATAACTAGCTTTTGCCCGCGGCTTCGCTCGCATTAAATTCGGTATAACATGGTACTTTCATTTATCACTATACATAGGATTTCCCCTCGCTCCAACTTTAAAGGTTTCGGGGTCAATTTCAGAATTTTTATTAGCAAAAAATATGTTATAGTGAGCTAACCTTAAAAGATAGACATATGCTGTCGCGGACTTTTTTGTAGACCTTTAAAGAGAGAACAATACATGACTTTTGTGTTCTTAACCGTTTACGCAGCGTACGCAGCGGAAGCTCCAAGTATGAAAAAATACCCCGATTTTGAAACATTTTTCATTACTGCTCCGCTTCTATTACTCGTAGCGTGATGATATATAGCCTATAGCCTTCCTCGATAAATAAGCTATCTAACACTGAAAGAATTATCGAACCAGTAGTTCCCGAGATAAACGCGTTAAAAAAAAACAAACAAACTCTTCAGCTTTATATATTAGTATAGATTTGACGTAATTGTAAGTGGAAGTGGGCATATATCCAGACGTTCGATGGTCGATGGAGCCGAAACGTGTTGGAGTGGCGACCTCGCTTAGGCAGGCGCAGCGTGGGACGTCCGTTGGACCGACGATTTGAGGAGGGTGGCTGGTGGAAGTTGGATGCAGGCTGCTCAGGACCGGGATGGTTGGCGCTCATTGGAGAGGCCTATGTTCAGCAGTGGACGATGGTGGGCTGATTGATTTATAATTTATTGTTGACTATTAGTGACCATTTATTATTATTGTATGCATGTACAAGACAGATTATATATGTTTCGCAATGTTCCAATGTTTGTTAAACTATGTATGGCATAGGGGAGAAGGGGGAAATTGGAGCCTACTAAGGAAAAAGTTCAATAAAAGTCAAATTTATGGATACTTATGAACTTTTTATTGAAAAACTAAATTCTTACTCATTTGACTATCATTTAATAATAGCATTAACGTTACATTATTAGGCGTTTGGCCACTGATAAACTTTAAAGTAAAAAACAGAATCGCTCTCATTACCCGACTTTGCGGGAAATGAGAGCCTATAAATTCCCATATGTGTAATGGGAGCTACTTAATTATTAAATCAGCCTCAAAAATTTCGTTTTCAGTCTTAAATCTGACTTGATCATAGAAATTATAATATAAATGTAACCTTATAACAATTACCTTTAAGGATCCAAGCAAAAAATGCAAATATAATCAACCGGGCTCTCAGAACCAGAACATTCTTTGTGTGCCCAATTACCGCAACCTCTGCAACGGTACCACATTTCGTTATCTTTACCCGAGTCACAGCAAATAGCACACAAGGTCTCTTCTTCTGAATATTCTGATTCATCATCACAAATATTCTCAAGGTTTTCTTTTTCAGACGTGTCAGTTTCATCCTCAAAAAGTTTCTTTTTTATTCTTTTAACTTTCCCGTTTCTGTTGGTTGCATCCTTTCGTTTTTTTCCTTTTCCTGCGGTACATATTCTTTCTTTTTTGCTGGTTTCTCCTTTCTTCTTAGCAATGATTTTAGTTTTACATTTTTTCTCTAGACGTTTCTTCTTTTTCTCTTCAAATACTGTTTTCATTGGCGTGCTAGATAAAATTACTGAATGTTGTTTTCGCAAGGTCTTATTTTTGTTAGATATGTTAGGTAGTGGACTCACAAGTGATAGAACTTTTGCAAAATCATTTGATGTGGTTGGATCTGTACAGAGTGACTGTTCTTGAACGTCGTTTGTTGTGGACAAGGTCGTGGAGGTATTGGCAGGAGTTAGTTCTGGGGCAGTTTTATCATTCAACGAAAACGGGATTATAGAAGGGTTTGTGTTTGTTGAAAAGTTTGGTGTAGTATTTGCTATAGATGCCTCTTCTTGTAGCTCACTTAATATTGATGGACTTACAGCATGATAAATATCAGGTAACTGCTCTTTTTCAACATTTTGCGTGTATTCGACCAGGATAGAGCTAGGCATTTCCAGCTCCTGTTGAATACCACGAGATGTAGATGGAAGTGGTTCATAGTTGCCAGTACCACGAGATGTAGATGGAAGCAGTTCGAAGTGGCCAATATCACGAGATGTACACGGAAGTGGGTCAGAGCTTCCAGTAACTAGCCGTTGAGAAGTGGGTCTTTGAAACTGAACAACAACATCTGAGCTTGCTTGGTCATTAACTTGGCTCTGATCTCCATCCACAGCAACAAAATCGTCTTCTGAAAAAATAGCAGGATTCATGGGATATATTCCTGTGGCTTTAAAGCCAGAGATCCCTTTGTCTAAGCTTGCTACTCTGGCATAAGCTTTGTTGAACAATCCTGCAATATCGTAGGGTGTAATTTTTACCATATTCCTGGATTTCATAAACATGTCGCATTCCTTGTTGTAGGCTCTTTTGAACGGCCCAAAAAAGGTTACATCAAGAGGCTGTAACCGATGTGATGAATGTGGTGGAATTGATAGCATTACAACATGGTTGGCTTTAGCCACTTCCCAAGCTTCCAAAGTACAATGACTGTTGTGGTTATCCATAATCAGTAGAACAGGTTGTTCAGCAGCGGGTTTTGAGTACTCAATAAAATGTCGCAGCCATTTAATGAATATGCTTTCGTTTGTCCAACCATTATGAGAACATGTGTAAATAGCTCCTGGAGGACCATCTTTTTCTAGTTGCGGTGAGTGACGCTGTCGAGGGAAAATAAATAGAGGCGGAATGAAGGACCCTGAAGCACTCATAGCACAGATAGCGGTGACGTTTTTACCTCTTTCCCAAGATGTGACTGTTCCTACACATTTTTGTCCCTTAGGCGCTATAATTTTTTCGGTTTCCTGCACTGTCGTTACGCCAGTCTCGTCCATATTGTAAATATGAGACGGCGGGAAGTGGTATTTTGTCATGACATTTTCCAGATTTTCAAAGAACCGATCCACTTCAGCTTTATTGAACCCAAGTATCCTATTGATGCTTGTCGCTTCTGGCTTTCTAATACTTAGATTAGGATGTCGTTGGAAAAAGCCATATAGAAAGTCTCTGCCTGCAGACTTTTTGGTTTCATTAAATCGATCTGCAACTCCAATTTTTTCAGCCATGGCGTAACATACCTTACAAAACTGAGCCCTCGTCAGTCCATAAAATTTATTTGACATTTTTTGTAGATGATCAGCCAGAATGGCTTCTTGTTCCACAGTGAACACAGAGGGCCTTCCTAGTTTTGGAGGACATTTGTAGCTAGTATCGTTAAATTTAGCTAACCTGAATCTTTTTTTTAAGGTGCTGTAGGGTATTCCAGTCTCTTTTGATACCTTGTATACTGATGTACCACCACGCCGAAGTTTTTCGACTGCTTTTTCTAAAGTTTCAACCGCCCAAGATGCTTTCGTAGTGGTGCGTTCCCTTTTTCTTGGCATTTTGATGTCTGAAAAAAAAAAACATTATTACTATATCGTATGGGGCAATTGGAGCCACAAAGGGGTAATCAGAGCCTAATAAGCTCCGATTACCCGACTACCACCATGTTGAATTTAAATAAAACGATATACTGAATCTAACTTGTAACGAAATTATACGCAGAGATACTCAAAATTGATAACATTAGCTATAAAGTAAAACAGATTTGATTATAATAAACGTATAACTTTATACATACCAGTGGCCGATGAAATTTCGTATTTCTTATAAGGACGGACCGAAGAATCAACAAGCGTCCGTCGTCACACAACACATGGCACTGGCGAGTTTAGCGCCGCAGAGAAACACGATCGCAGTGGGCCGAAGGCGTCCGAGTAACAAACGAGTGAATACGAGCTATAGGTTTGTCTCTAGCCACACCGCTCCCATTACCCTCTGGCTCCCATTACCCTCTGTACCCCTACTACGTGTTGGGAAACTGTTAGTGGTTATGTGGATTCATGAAATAAATAAGTCAAAATCCATTTAATCAGATTAGGCTAACAAAAAGCACTTATGAACGTCAATAAGAATACAAACAAATACAATAAAACACATTTAAAATACCAAACTAAAGTACAAAAATGAATTTGATACTTGGAAAAAGCGCTTCGGCGTTTGGCCTGTTGAGAAAGAAACACCCAAGAAAACTCAACAGTACATCCTTATAGGCAATGATTTTAAATTTAATGTACAGATATTTTAATTACTGAAATAGCTGAGCAGTTTTAAGACCATGGTTTTTAATCACATAAATATTCGTCAATAGTTTAGTAACCTCTTTTAGAAAGGTAGTTTTTATTAAACATGTGTAAGCTAACTCTAAAACTTTTGCGGTACCTTATTGAAAAACTTTATACATCTTCCTATTAAAGATTTGCCTACTATATATATATATATTTTTGTAGTCTTATGTTTCCATTTCGGATGATGGTAGACTCGGTACTGAGGTAGTTTATAAAGATTTTTAACTTCCAACATCCGCACAGCCCGCTATGGTGCCTCGTTCCTAATACGCACCGCAAAGGAATGGAATTCTTTGCCTCCTTATGTGTTCCCCGATCATTACAACCTGGCCGTCTTCAAGGCAAGAGTGAATAGGCTGTTTCTAGGCAGGCATGATCCATCTTCGGCCGTATCATCACTTACCATCAGGTGAGATGGCGGTCAAATGTCTGCCTATAAAGGATAAAAAAAAATTAAAAAAAAAAATGAAAAGTCAAAGTCACAATTCATTTTTTCAAACAAAATGCACAATCCCGAAGAAACGTCAACCAATGTCCGAGCCGCACTACACATACGTATATTTAGAATGTAAAATTATTCATTTAATTTTTGACCTTAATGCGTCATAGAAAGAGTACACAATCACAAGCACGAGCACACTACTTTTTCATATTTCATATTTCATATCTTTATTGCACTCCATAAGTAACATAGATGTTAAAACAATATAGGTAAGTACATTTATGGAGCCTGTAGGGCACGGCAAGTAGGAGAGACGAGGAGTCACCTTGGGCTCATATTAATCAAACAATTAAAATATAATTAAGGCCTTTATATTATTAAGGCCTAGAGTGACCTGACATTTATATTTTTATTATTCTAATATTTATTGATTCATCTTTATTTGGATGTAAATTAGATGTATTTATGTGCAGAAATATAATTATTTTTATATATATATGGTGGTTTTGCGATTTTATTTTATTTAAATTTGAATTTAACTTTTATGACTTCAATAAATTTTTAAGATTTAATAAATTATGTTATTCAGTTAAGATTATTATGAATAACATTTTATTGTTTATTATAGTTTTTTTTTTAATTATTGACTTTTAAGTTATATGTATGCTTTTTATCTTAAATAAACAATTAGGTTGATTAATATATTAATTTATATTATTTAAATTCTTTTTCGTCTAAAAATTCTTGTATGGTATAGTAGTTTTTTTATTTAATATTTTTTTAATCGTTTAACAAACGACTTTTCAATAGTTATATCTTTAACCCTTAATCGGATACAGCACTTCCAAGATTTTCATTGGTTTTCCCCTGTATGCCCAAGAATAAGGTTCAATATGATGTGGGATCCATATTCCCATTGTCCAATTAAGGGTTAATCTGGTGGGTAATTTATTGTATATCTTAATAGACATTACATGGGGGCCTGATGCGTGCAATTCAAGGCACGAAGTAGGGAGTGTAAGTTTATTTTTGTGTGCAGTGTATATTTTAAATCTAGTTCACCTCTTGTCTTATACAATTCGGGTATTTTTTTACAAAATTTGCATATCTCTAAAATATATATACACGGTAAGGTAAGTATTTTATATTTTCAAAGAACGGTTTTACAACTATCTGTATTTTGAATGTTAAAGATAATACGAATAAGCTTCTTCTGCATAGTGAAGAGGTTGGATGCATCTGTGCTGTTTCCCCACATGATGATCCATAACTGAGCCACGAATGTGCATATGCATAATATGTTGTTCGAGGCTGCTTCTGTGTTTGTGGTTTTTTTTTACTTTTAAGCTTCTTCTGCATAGTGAAGAGGTTGGATGCATCTGTGCTGTTTCCCCACATGATGATCCCATAACTGAGCCACGAATGTGCATATGCATAATATGTTGTTAGGGCTGCTTCTGTGTTTGTGGTTTTTTTCATTATGGCATGTAGCGAGCGTGATTATGAATGAAAATTCTGCCCAACCGACGCAATGGGCAGACTTTATGCCGCGGACACTTATTGAGTGAGATTGTGCAACTACTTAGTAAGTTTATATAAGAATTAAGTTTACATAAAGTAGTTATGGATCGTGAGAAGATTAAAATATTTTATATATTAATATATTTTATAAGCTGCAGTAGGTGCGTTGGTAAATAAAAAATATTTTATTTTTTGTTACTTGCTGCTGCGGAACCCTCCACGGGCGAGTCCGGCTCGCGCTTGGCCAACGTTTTATTAATTTTCAGATCCACGATATTCATCGGTTGATCGCGCGCGAGATCGCCAAAGATGAGCAGAGTTTCAACAACGCCGCGCGGCAGAACGAGGAGTTTATAGCTAAGGAGAAAGCGGTGAGATCTCATCGGCCTATAAAGTACCAATGCAGGGCACAGGCCTTCCCGCATAGCGTGGCCATGGGAGAATGGGCCGCAACCCAGCACGCGGGCACAATGCGGACTGGTGGGTTTTAACGATTACCATCCGATTGTAGTCGGGACCAACGTGCCCTCCAAGGAATCATCTTTCTTTCTAGACAATCGGGTTGCGCTAATGTGCTTACTGGCCAAATGGTGGAACTATTGCCTTCCGATCGGGAGGGCGCAGGTTCAAACCGGCCAGTACCAATGTGTTTCGAATTTCCGAAATTATATGTACGTTATCCGACGCTTTTACAGTGAAGAAAAACATGGTGAGGTAACTGCGCACCCGCGAAGAGAAAGGTTGTTCGTGAAGTCGTCCAACGCACTGGGCCGCGTGGACGACTAAGGCCTATCCCACCCGCGTACGGGTAGGCTCGTGCCCTGGTAGGGGCGACTTCAGATCTAAAACCTACGCTCAGCGCCCAGACCACGAGAAACGGCAGTCAATAATCATTGATCTGTTTTCGATATACGTCCATTTCTGTGTAATGGTTGAGACGTCGGCTTCTCACAAATATACGCAAGGGTTCCGTTCAATACCGGGCTGTACAAACATTTGTGTGCATGAAATTGCCTGTTTGTCTGTCTGGGCGTTTCTCTGTATAATATGTATGTGTTTACAATCAAAAATGTATATAAGTATGTATATCCGTTGTTTAGAACCCATATTACAGGCTAATGCTTAGTTTGGAGCTAGATGGCGCTGTGTGAATGTCAGTGGTAATTTATTGTTTTCAGTTGGAAGAGAAACGCAAAGCACGCATCGAGAAGCACCGGCAGGAGATCATGAAGCAGATAAACGATAAAGAGCGAGCCAGGTCTGTACTTTCAGATGTTACCTAACCTAACCTGGGGGGTTACCGCCATCTCTTAAAACAGTCATCATCATCAGCTCATTAAACGTCCCCACCGAGGGGCACGAGCCTACCCGTATAGGGTGATTAGGCCTTAGTCGTCCACGTGGGCCCAGTGCGAATTGGACGACTTCACACACAACCTTCGAATCTCTTCGCAGGCGTGCATGAAGGTTTCCTCACGATGTTTTCCTTCACCGTATAAGCGTCGGATAACGTACATATATTTTCGAAAATTCGAAAATACATTGGTACGTGTCGGGATTTGAACCTCAGCCCTCCCGGTAGGAAGGCGACAGTCCACACCACTGAGCCACCGACGCTCTACTGAAAAATGCTTAAAACAGTGTCACAGTAATATTACTTCGTCTTTTCTAGTACAAAAATGCTGATGTCTCATTATAACAATACTGTTTTAAGAGATTGCGGTAACCTCCCAGTCTGCCTATTTCTATCGAAAATGCCTCATGCTGCGATTCGTCTGTTGCCTAACATATCGCAGTTTTCCTATTATAATTCGAAAACATGATTGTTGGGAAGGGTTAGAGCGTCGTGGCTCAGTGGTGTGGACTGTCGCCTTCCTACCGAGAGGGCTGAGGTTCAAATCCCGACACGTACCAATGTATTTTCGAATTTTCGAAAATATATGTACGTTATCCGACGCTCTTACGGTGAAGGAAAACATCGTGAGGAAACCTTCATGCAGGCCTGCGAAGAGATTCGAAGGTTGTGTGTGAAGTCGTCCAATCCGCACTGGGCCCGCGTGGACGACTAAGGCCTAATCACCCTATACGGGTAGGCTCGTGCCCTCGGTGGGGACGTTTAATGAGCTGATGATGATTGATGTTGGGAAAACGCGTTTGAAGATTCTTAAGCTTCTTCTGTTCTCACAAAATCGGTCATGAATTAATTAAAACTTTAATTGCAAAATAATACAATATTATATGAGTATGTCCATTAGTTATGAATTACTTATCGCAAATTAAATTTATCCCAGCATTATTAAGACGACACACTTTACTCGGAAATTTGAATAAGGCACAAATTTAGTTGTCGCGGCTTCATTGCACGTTTGCAATTGGATGGATGTTGATTTTGGACCCATATATTAGTAAAACTCAAATAGATAATTTTTTAGATGTGCCCTATAGTATGAAAGGTGCGATATGTTTGGAACAGTGTGGCTACCACAGATTTTCCAATACAGGAGATGGGGCAAGCCGCGTTTAAAGTGCGACAAATGTAAGCTCAACGAGCATACACTGGCTGCCAGTTTACGCTCTGTGAGACGAGTCAAGACGCACGAATATTAGAAGAAATTAACGTTTTTTCCCAAAATGCCATCTTGTGCAATTGTAACATGCCATCATCGCAATGAATCAGTAAATTTACCAAGAAATATAATAACTTTACAGGTAAGAACCGAAAAGAAATTGCGACACTGGGACTGCCTATAAACTTGGCGGTTGTCCAGTCTAATTGTATATTCGGATGTCTGTGGTGGCTACCGTACAATACCTAGTCTTACTTTCATACTTCAGTAATCATGCACTGTGATAAGATTTTTTTTTATAAATTTTAAATGAAGCTACCTCTGATTTAATGTAAAAAAAAATACTTCTTTACACAGGGCAGAATTGCGTGAGAAAATCCACAATGAGGGCGTGGCACTGCGTATGGAGCAAGAACAGCAGGACAAATACGAAAGAAAGGTCATTAAGCAAAAGGTGGGTTTACGATTCTTATTGAAATGAGTTTTGCATTTAATAAGAATAGAGAAATTTTGTTTTTGTGTCACCTTTTTTTTTCGTGTTGGCTATTGTTGGTGGCGGCAGATGGCCTTTACAGCTTCACCGGGCAATTGGCGAATCTTACACTAGCATGAGCTAGAGCGTCGGTGGCTCAGTGGTGTGGACTGTCGCCTTCCTATCGGGAGGGCTGAGGTTCAAATCCCGACACGTACCAATGTATTTTCGAATTTTCGAAAAATATATGTACGTTATCCGACGCTCTTACGGTGAAGGAAAACATCGTGAGGAAACCTTCATGCACGCCTGCGAAGAGATTCGAAGGTTGTGTGTGAAGTCGTCCAATCCGCACTGGGCCCGCGTGGACGACTATCAATCACCCTATACGGGTAGGCTCGTGCCCCTCGGTGGGGACGTTTAATGAGCTGATGATGATGATGATGAAACTAGCATGTGCTCTATTTGTTCAATTTTATTATAATCATTAAGATCCGAGTCAATTTGTAGCTAGAGTAAAGGGCAGGATTTAACATCTTTAGCCCTCATCTATCTGCTACTCGCCATCTTAACATTTCAATTCATCGGTCCATCTGGTTGGGGGACCACAAACGCTTCGTTTCCATGGACGCCACTCGATTACCTCTCCGTCCCATCGGCCATCAGTTCTACAGACTATGTACCCACAGTAATGCCAACTTTCTTATTTTAGGTTGTCACTTTAGTTCTCATATGGGGTTGAGTCCTCGGGGACAAGTGAGAATTTGATACAATGTCACAAAATTTCCCACTTGGGACAAATGTTTTTTTTGTTATTACCACTTGTCCCGAACGAGCTTGTCCTCACTTAATAAGTTGCCGTAAACTACCTTTTCGTTGGATATTCTCATTTTGAGATAGGGATAGGGAAACACCTAACAATTCTAAACATATCCCTCTTCATAGTACGTTGAGTAGAGTTGAAATATCCGCTGATATTCACACATCCTGGCCATCTGGCCTTAGTACTAAATAACGCATAAACATACATACATACATTTTTTTGTAAATACATACATATTATACATAGAATACATCCAGACCATTACAAACAGACATGTTCATGCACACAAATGTTTGTACTAGCCAGGAATCAAACCCGGGGCCTTGGTGTTGCAGCCGACGTCTCAACCGCTACGCCAAATGGATCGTCCATTTGACTTCATACATAAAAATCCAGTGGTGCTTTGATGATGACAATGACTGTGTTCCAGGTGGCTATGATGAGGCAGCAGAAGGTTTCCGAGAAGTACGTCAAGGAAGTGGAGCAGACCCTCGGCAAACATGGCTACTAGCGAGAGCAGTCTGATTAAAACAATGATTAATTCTTAACTCAGAAATTTAACTTTTGAGAAATTTAAAGAAGACTTTTGATATTTCAATGTTATATCTGGATACGGTGGCTTGAGATACATGTTTTCGTCATAAGTTAGCAGCTATAACTGTGATCCCACTTTATATTTTTTGGATGGAATTTCTACTTTTGGTCATCACAGTTTTGCTGGACAAGTCGAGCACAGAGGGTTCTCGGCATAATGTTATCCCACTTTGGGATTCCAGCAGGCCGATCGCTATATTTTCAAACGAAACGTTTCGATTATAATATGGGTGTAGTAACGATATCCTTCCGATCCTGTAATAGTTGACATTTTCGATATTCCGTATTGCTAGAAGTATAAGTTTCAATTTGGTCTGCACAAGCTGTCAAGTGTAGTTATGTTATAGCTGTCAAAATTTTTCGGAAACAGCCGTTTGGGTTTGAAAATTGATAATAGGGAAGGAAGATGTTAAAGGATGAACCAGGTATGTCATGGTAGAACTGACAGGGAAAACATTTCATATTTCTTTTGTCTAATAAAGAACCACTGTTGATCTTTGAAACTTGATATTGATAATAATATTTTATTTATTTTTTCATCAAAAGGCATGACTTGGTACTTGGTGGTAGACTCGATACTGACTCGTCTAGGTTGGTTCCACTGCAGTGCCAGATATCGTCCCGTCAAATAAGAGAGCTATAGGTACACTTTTGTGTTTTGGGAAGAGCACTGTAGTGAAATTACCGGGTATAAGCGACCGAACATCTGTTGTCTCGGGTGACGGGCGCAGTGCGGCATTGATGGAGAATAATAACTGTTGTTGGTCTCCTTCAATGCCGCTCTGTCATGGTCAGGCGTATCACTTATCATCAGGTGAGCGTCATACAGTGAGAGACTGGTGCCTGATGTAAGTTTATGTTTAAATAAACCTGTGATACAAGTCACCTTGATATTAAAGTTTAGTACAGTTTCGATAATTTATAATAAAGTTTCTAAACAATATAACTATTTCGTTTCATTCGTTCGTTTTAGATATCAAATATGGATGAAGTCTCTGTGATGCAGATTTCTATAGCATAGTTTAGTTCAACTTGGGCTCCTTAATGCCCTCAGGCTCCTTACATTAAGTAGTTAAGATTAAGAGCAATATGCGAATTGGAAATAAGTTTCGTAAGCGGGTTTTATTTTATGCATTTGAAATAATACAAAAAGTTTTTTTTTTATGTTATAAGCATAGATTTAAATATATGTACCTCAATGGTTATAAGTGTACAGGACGGTCTGGATGTTCACCTGATAGTAAGTGATACGCCAGACCATGACAGAGCGGCATTAAAGGAGACCAACAACTGACAGATAGTTGACCCTTTTATCTGTATTATGGTTGACCCCATACAACTCATTATGATAAGATCACACAACCTTTTTAGAACTAATCACTAATTTCTCTTGTGATTAGTTCTAAAAAGACCTGTGGTTGTGATTTTTAACACATGACCGTCGTACTCCGAACTTCCTCCGAGCCGTCGTACAATAGATAATATTTTCCTGTCTTTACCACATTCAATGAGTAGCGTGTAAATTGATACACACAAATCCATACTAATATTTTAAAGTAATAGTTCCTAATATGAGCGCGTTCAGACAAATAAGCTAACAAACAAACTCTTCAGCTTTTGTATTGGTATAGATTTGAAAGTGTCCTTGGCAGTCATTCACGGCAAAACCGAAGGGATAGAAACTTTACTTTTATGTTTTTGAACAGCTTAAGCGGGTCTTAAATAAAGATTTCCATATTGGAAGTCTGGTCTTAAAGTTGTGTATAAAAACCTCTTATCAAAATGATAGCAAGCGTGAATCCGTTTTTAAAACTATTTATTCAAAGTAATAATATTTATTTAGAAACTTAACAAAGTACAATATTACTTGGTGTATACGGTAATGGCTGAATTAATTTTACATGTCAGAGCCATTAGCGCCCACCTCCAAGTGGCAAATAAAACAAAATACTGCAGTCAAAAAGGTTTTAATTCCAATTGCAATTACAAATATAAATCAAGGCACACATTATACACAAGTCAGCCATAACATCAATAATTGTGAACATGAGGCTGAAACATGCAGAAAATAGTATCAAAAAAATGCAATGATCAGGGCCGAAAAATACTTGGTACCAAAAAACCTGTTTTCGTTTATAACCTTTATCTGCACTGTGCAAATATTTTCGAAAACATTGTATTGAATTCAAGGACCAAGTCTTTGTATGAGGCTGAAATTGGCAGAAAATTGGTCAGGGACGAAAAAGGACTTGGTTCCTGTTTTCAGATATTTGCATGTTACAATCAAGGTTTATGAATGTAAACGGCCTTTTTTTGGTACTAAAGCTTTTTCGTCCCTGACCATCGTGTTTTTCTGCCAGTTTCACTAATGTCTTTTTTAGTCCTATCCATCACATTTTTTCTGCTAGTTTCAGATTCATTTGTGAACAAACAAAACATGTGTATACATTCATACACTGGTTTATCATTCAAAAAAATATTAAACTACTACACAATACAAATACACTTTAAGCCGTCATTCGTGGATACAATCTTAGAATACGTAATCTTACGCATTGGGCCCGCGTGGTGGGATCCGCCCCAATCTCCCCATAGATATGCTTTGCGAGAAGGCCTGAGGTTTAGGGGTAGTGTTGTCCGATTTGTTTTGAACAGGGACACGAGGCCAAAAAATCGGGATTCGAGGTTGCAGATCGGGACAGGTAACAATAAAAAATGTGATGCTGATGACGTGACATTTTGAATGTGATATAATAAGTAGAAGGTATGTAGCGTAAATATATATATTTTTAATGAAACATCTGATTTTGTTCTTTAATTAATCGGGACATTTAGCGTCCCGATCGGGACGCATCCTCAGACCCCTGAAAATCGGGACGGCCCGCGCAAATCGGGACACCAGGCAACACTACTGAGGGGTGAGGGTAGCTAGTGAAATTACCGGGTATATGAGACCTAACATCTGTTGTCTTGGGTGACGGGCGCAGTGCGGCATTGATGGAGGATAATAACTGCTTATCAGTAAACTCTCCTTCAATATCGTTCTGTCATGGTCAAGCGTATCACTAATCATCAGGTGCAAGAGCGTAGTCAGTCTTGGGCTAAGGGTGGGGCAACAGTGAATCTATCCCCCTCCCCTCCTTTGGTATTTTTTTTTGTTTAAATATGTTAAAGCCAGTGTGGCTACGCCCATGATCAGGTGAGCGTAGGGATGAAACGATATCGTTGAGGCATCGATACTTTTACTCGATACTGTATCGAATGTCAAGTATGTCGATACTCGGTATCGATTGAAAAGTATCGATACTTATTTGTATCGAATAAAAAATGGGAAATTTCAAGTTGAAACTCAGTGTTCAAATTCTTAATTATAAAATTTACTAAAATACTGCTTTGTACCCTAGACAAGCGTCCTGACCGTCCTGTTCACTTATACAAAACACTAACACAACACTTCACAATCACTTCATAGCCTTCTCGCCTAGCTTCACCACCTTGTCCAGGTTATCCTTGAGGGTCTTCAGCTGGTGGAGTACGCTCGAGTCCATCAGCGAGAAGGGTATGTACGCCTGCGATTGGCGCAGCTGTTTCGGCTGGAGGGACAGCATCGTGCCGTCCTGCAGTAGGATGTTGCAGTTCGCTTTCTCGTCAGGTTGCATTCTGCAAATAAAATAGATACAGATAATTTACTTGTCTCAACATGTCGATGCCTCCTACGAATACTATTGTATTTCTAAAATGCCAATTTTGCAGGAGAGGCATTTTAAGGTAATTTATGATGCACTAGTTTTTGCCCGCGGCTTCGCTCGCATTAAATTCGGGATAACACGGTACTTTCATTTATCACTATACATAGGATTTCCCCTCGCTCCAACTTTAAAGGTATCGGATCAATTTCAGAATTTTTTTTAGAAAAAAATATGTTATAGTGAGCTAACCTTAAAAGATAGACATATGCTGTCGCGGACTTTTTTGTAGACCTTTAAAAGGAGAACAATACTCTCATACATGACTTTTGTGAAACTTTAACCGTTTACTCAGCGTACGCAGCGGAAGCTTCAAGTATGAAAAAATACCCCCGATTTTGAAACATTCTTCATTGTTGCTCCGCTTCTATTACTCGTAGCGTGATGATATATAGCCTATAGCCTTCCTCGATAAATAAGATATCTAACACTGAAGAATTTTTCAAATCGAACCAGTAGTTCCTGAGATTAGCGCGTTCAAACAAACAAACAAACTCTTCAGCTTTATATATTAGTATAGATTACATACGGTTGAATACGTGTCAATGTTTTAATTTTAAGCAGTATCCAAATTTTTGTTAGCATATTCGTTAATATGTAGCTAGTTATTAATGAAAGTGATATAAAATGAAAATTGTTTTTTTGTGGCATACGGTTGTATACGTAAAAGGCATTAATGTGCTAACATTACAGTAACAATGTGAACTATATAAAATATGTTTCAATGTGTCATAACAGATGGTGTCCAATTTAAATAGTGTAGTAAACTTAATTCATTTCATTCAAGAGTTTATTCACCTAGGTGAACCAAATACACTTTAAGTAAACCTGAAACACCAGTAATCACGTAGGTGCTAAAATTAGAAAAAAAAACTAAGTACTATATAGATTAAAAAAATAACAACTTAATTTAAAAATTGTTTATAAAATCTGATACTAAACTACAAGAGAGGTCTCTTATATCATAATATTTATTATTTAAAAATAGAAAGGTAAAATGCCATAAAGAGTATCCTATGTTCGTCACCTGCCTGCCAGTTTTCATATCGATTGAGCCGTTCTCGAGTAGTGGTGTTACAAACACTTTCGTTTATACATGTATGTATTGTACTCACGTGTAAACTGTGGGCACCATGACGGGCGACCCGGACATGGAGACCACCATCTCGCCCTGGCGCGGCTGGCGCAGCACCGTCAGCGGCGTGTGCGGGGTCACCTGGTTGCAATACATAAGTCCCTTTTATTATCTCTACTAAAACTATGAGCGACGGTGGCTCAATGGTGTGGACTGTCGCCTTCCTACCGGGAGGGCTGAGGTTCAAATCCCGACACGTACCAATATGTATTCGAATTTTCGAAAATATATGTACGTTATCAGACGCTCTTACGGTGAAGGAAAACATCGTGAGGAAGCCTTGAAGGCCTCGTGAAGGTTGTGCGTGAAGTCGTCCAATCCGCACTGGGCCCGCGTGGACGACTAAGGCCTAATACCACCCTATACGGGTAGGCTCGTGCCCCTCGGTGGGGACGTTTAATGAGCTGATGATGATTATCTCTATTACAGGCGTCGTCCCTAAATCGCTGCATAAAAGTCTCGAAACCCTGCAAATCCATCCGCTTATATTTTTCTGCTTCAAAAAGCGACGATTCTAAATACTCATTTTTTGAATCAGAATGTAAATCCGTTGTTCAGTACCCATACTACAGGCTTCTCGCTTAGTTTGGGGCTAGACGGCGCTGTGCGAATGTCAGTGGATATTTATTTATTATTATTATTTATAAAGGTTCTCAAAGGTTGTTCGTTTAGTCGTCAAAACCGACATGGGCCCGCGTGGACGACTAAGGCCTATTCACCTATACGGGTAGGCTCTGCCCCTCGATGGGGACGTTTATTGAGCTGATGATGATACTAAAATACTTGGTATCGGATAAAAGTCTTGCGATTTACTTGTATTTACTCATATCGTATCATCGCTACTTGGGAGTTTTATTTAAAATAAAACGAGATAGTTCCACAGTACCTTGGGAGTGATAGCGGGATAATTAACGGCAGCATTCTTGTTGTACGCCGGCGTTTTGTACACGGAACGCGATCGCCGCCTCTGGCCGGTGCGAGCGACGGTCGCCGGCTTCCGGACAGTGCCGCCCGCGTCCGCCGACCGGGACCTGCGACCTGTCGACCTGCCACCCGTTGGTACAGCTGCAAACGAAGATTATAATATAGAGACTGCCTCCCAATGGTTGGCACAGCTGGTAATGAATAGAGACTAAGAAACTAGGCGCACACATTTAAGACACTGTATATAAGTATGTGTATCCGTTGTTTAGTACCCATAATACAGGCTTCATGCTTAACTTTGGAGCTAGATGGCGCTGGGTGAATGTCAGTGGATATTTATTTATTATTTACTTAAGGTTGCCTGTCCAATGCGGCTGAGCGAGTTAATTTGGCTGATACTGGCAGAAAAATAATGAAAGAATATCCAGTGACGTTCACACAGTGCCATCCAGCCCCAAGTTAAGCGTGAAGGCTGTATTATGGGTACTAAACAACGGATAAACATACTCATACGTATTTTAATACATACATAGAAAACACCCAGACCAATACAGACATATTCATGTACACAAATATTCGTACTGCCCGGGAACTGAACCCTTGGTGTAATCGGTTGAATTGCCAGGAGGAAAACGCAGAGTACAAAAAAGGACTTGGTCCCAAAAAAAGGTTGTTTTCGCTTTTAATATTTTATTGCAAAATGCAAATATTAAAATTTTTCTGTCACTTTGCGCGACGTTAATATTTACCTATAGAAGTATTATGTATGCAATTATTATAAAAACACAATGTTTAAATGAGCTAAGGAGCAATACAAGTGACATTTTTTATTTGTCTACCTACATAGATTTATCTTATTCTAAAATAAGGAAACATGCAGGTACCTACAATTGCCATACATAACAAGAAGTATATAAAATGACTAAATTTTTGGAAATTGTATACATTTCGATTAGTAGCTTTTACCTCACTTAGGGCTCTGCTCTTAAAAAAAAACCATTCAATCGGATAGGTAAGAAAAGCATAAATAAATCTGCCTTTAATGAACCTTAGTTTAAACCCTATAACATGTCTTATCTATGGAGGAGAATTTGGAAACTTTTAAGTACCCTCACAGAAGATCTTATACCTAATCCAATATAGTGATATCAACTTCTCAAGTTCTACCTTTATTCAGGAATATAAAAACCTATACAAGCAAATGAAATAAAACATGAAAAACACAAGAAATATAAAACTAAACACAAATGTCAATGTACAAAGCCAAAGAGACCCAATATGCATTACTCACCAATGTGTTTCTTAGTGCCTCGCTCCCCGGAGCCCTGCGACGAGTTCTCCGTGAGGTACCCTGCCCAGGAAGCACCCGGTTAGTGGAAACGAGCCATGTGGGTTAGTGGCAGAGTGATAGAGGATGATAATGGTACAGAAGACAATACATAGAATGCAAAATGACAATTCAAATCCCTGCTATTATCTTCTTAGATAGTTAAGAAATCGGAATAATAAAAAAAATTGACAGATGCCTGCTCCTGACGTTTATAGCCGGGTTATTAACAAAGTATGAGAAATGGATTGAAAAAATATGTGATTTTTGAAAATTGTGTACAT
>PQWD01008347.1:0-20326 GCA_019425675.1 Leucinodes orbonalis | reverse complement strand
TTTGGGATTAGAAGCTAGAACAAAAAAAAAAAAATTAGTGCCTGACTTAACGGTATAACAAGAGAATGAAAAAAGTGAGGACTGTCATTGGACTCTTAGTTCTCTACAGTTGTTCTGCACTGCATAATTTTCAGGTGCAATGGCAATACCAATACTAATAATTATTCATTTTATATAATCAATAAAAAATATTGTCAGTTTACATTCCACAAATGTTACATTTTTATTTGTAAATTTAAACATTGACTGCATTTATAAAGAAATCTCAAAAGTTAATAATATATTTCATTACAGCTCAATTCAATATCATAAAACACAAACTATTGTTATGACTATATACATATGAAATCTTTTTTTCATGATATAAAACAGAAAATGGTAATGATGATACAATCAAAATGATTTACCATCATCATGTGAAGCTGAACGACCGGAATGCCTCGTTTGCCTTGTGTTTGTGACTTCTTTGAGATGGAGCGCTGTTTTCTGTAACATTTGTTTAGCAATTATTTATAAACAAAACACCTGAAAATTGATATTACTACTACTACTATTCAACCTATCGCAGTCCACTGCTATATACCGTTCCCCCGCTTTCTCATCCAGCCTCTACCAGCCGACTTCGCAAGTCGTCGGTCCACGGCCAGAGGGTTCCTACGATATGATATGACTAATTGGGGGTAATTAAATGATTCATTCATTACAGCTTATACAGTCCATGCTGGAATGAGGCCTCTCTTAATGACTTACATGCAGACTAACCTAGCAGTCATTTTTTCAATTTCCATAACACCATTTCCAGCCCCCTTCTTAAGCGAGTGTTTCATAAAAAGACTTAATTGGGGGTTCAGCCTTTTAAATACATTCTTTTTTTACTGCGCTTTATAAATAGTTAATATGGTAAGCTGACTTGATGTTGCCACCATAAAAAATGCCAGTGCTAAAACAAATTTTTTACAGTAATTATGCCCTGTGCCCATCAACCCAGACTACAGTTATTAGACAACAGACAAATATGCTGTAACCCCTACATCTAAGTACCCTCTCCTTCAAAACAGAAGTTTATAGACACTCCTACATTACAGAATAATGAAAACTACTGTGAATAACTGAATACACATTCAAAGACTCAGTATGGTAACATATGCGTATGTTTACTAACAATTGCTGACAGATAGTTAAATAATCAATTTAACTTTACAGCAGATAAAATTCTACCTGTACCAGTGCTCCCACTTCTTCTGTAAATAAATATACTAATGGAGCGAGAAGTATTGTTAAAAGCCAGCTCAACATTCCTGATTCCAATATGAGTTCTGGAGTCTATTTTATTCTTTGGTCCAACACTTGAAAAGTACAAAAACATAGGTACATAGACAAGCAACATTTTACATGAGTTAGTGTTTCATCAATGTAGCAATGAAAACCAAATGATCCCCGTATGTTTAAATCAAAATTTCATTAAGCTTACTTAACATCAGGAGATATGACTAAAAACAATATATTATCATTGTTTAGAAAAATCTCACCCAGTTTATTCAATTGCTTCAAGCATCATCATCGTCGTTTGATTTATCTTGCTTTTTTTACGGGCCGTTTGTCCTAGGCATTTTAGTTATTTGGTTACTATCAAAATAATTTGCTATTCTAGGTCGATTTAGTGAGCAGCGTTTTTAAATATCACAATGAAAGTGGAATTAAAATTGCAAACAAAAACAGCACTCAAGAAAGTATTCAATCAACAAACGACCATTTTGAATTTAACTTTTTTTCTGTACGTTTGCGCTCTCCAGCCTTTTCAAGTCCTAAAAACATACGAAATAGATTTTTTTAAGTATTAATTTTCTAATAAAATCTACAAAACCTTTCTACATAGTTATGATTAATTGTTTTACTCTCTTCCTACTCCTAATCCTAACGACTGAATATTAAACAAATGATGTAATTCTTTTATTATGTTACAAGTGAACAGCAAGGACGGGACGCTCACCTGATGGTAAGTGATACGCCCGACCATAACAGAATAATCAATGTCGCACTGCGCCCGACACCCGAGACAACAATTGTAAGGTCACTTATACTCAGTAATTTCACTAGCTACAATGCCCTCATCCTGAAACACAATAGTGCATTTCTTATTTGACGGGACGATATCTTGCACTGCGGTGGTACCGGCCTAGACGACTCAGTATCGAGTCTACCACCAAGTATCTTACCCATTTGTCTCAATTCCCAGGTACAAATGCCACCAGTGCGAGTCGCAGGAGTGCGCCTCGGGCGAGGGCTCTGTGTGTCACGGGGCCCTGCACTGCTACAAGGCGTCGGTCCGCGCGTCCGACGGCACACTACAACAGTCGCGGGGGTGTACAACCAACAGTGAC
Organism: Leucinodes orbonalis; assembly: GCA_019425675.1. Classification (NCBI taxonomy): domain Eukaryota; kingdom Metazoa; phylum Arthropoda; class Insecta; order Lepidoptera; family Crambidae; genus Leucinodes; species Leucinodes orbonalis. The sequence continues at coordinate 17,945 of PQWD01008347.1, read as the reverse complement.
CATTACCAGTTCACGTGTCGCACCAATAGGCCGCAGCAGGGGTGAGTTGATGAATACCTATTTCAAACTCAATATTTTAGTTCCTATTGCTCACCGCAAAGGAATAAAACACTGCCTCCTTATGTGTTCCCCGATCATTACAACCTGGCCGTCTTCAAGGCAAGAGGGAGTAGGCTGTTTCTAGGAAGGTTTGATATTCGGCCGCATCATCACTAACCATCGGGTGAGATGGCGGTCAAATATCTGCCAATAAAAAAAAAATTTTCTGTGACTTAGTCTACCTCCGTAGTCTGGTCAGCACAGCGGCTGATAATAATTAAATAATTCAAAAGTGGAGACCACGCCTTGGCAAGCATAACGTAGACGCCCTCCGGCCCAATGGACCGACGAGTTGCGAAAGGTGGCCCAAAATGCGGGAGACCTATGTCCAGCTGTGGACTGCGATAGGTTGAATAGAATAAGTTTAATAATAATACGTTTATTTCGATACTAAAGTTAACACTACTAAGTTTGTGACTGGAGTCCCATATCAAGGAAACCCCACTCTTCCATTAGCGTAAAGTTTATTCAATACACGTATCTTGAACATAATCATCATCAGTTTATACAACAATTGACGATTCGGTAAAAGATTTATTTAAATAAAGATAAATTTGATTTGAAATATTTTTTTGTATATTTTAATTATTGATATTTTAAACGAAGCATACACCTGGTTAAGGGCGGGTAGCAGATGGATGTCAACTGCTAGGGACCGGCCCACATGAAAAACATTAGAAAGAAAGAAAGAAATAATTTATTATTTTTAGACATTGCAACACAAACAGAACAAAACCGAACAAAATATATTAAAAAAATATATATATAAAAATAAGTATTAACAAGATCACACCTCTGTGCTACGATGTCCAAAGTAATTGGACCCACTCAGCATGTGCCCTGGCCCGGTAATTGGAGGATTATTAGGGGAGGCCTTCGTTCATCAGTGGACTTATTAGGCTGTAATGACGATGATTTTGATTTCATCACGATATCGTTGGGTTCGCAGCAAGCGTCACGCGGGCATACTGAACGTGACGTGTTGCGAGGGGCACATGTGCAACTCGGGCAGTTTCCCCGCGCTGGCCGGGACCAGTGCGGAGCCGCTGTCCCACGGCCCGTGGCGGCTGTGGGCGGCCGTCGTAGCCGCCGTGATGGCCGCCGCCGGTTTGGCCGTCGCGGCTGTATGCGCCCTCAGGAGAACTCACAGGTCAGGATGATTGCTTGTAGGCGTATATGTTTATAATTTTTTATTTACTAGCTTTGACGTGCGACTGTGTCCGCGTGAAATAGTTACTTTGGCCTAACGCTCTCTATAACCCGCTACTTCGTTTATAAAGGTGAGTCAAAACTGCGATATCTCATGAAATATAAATTGAAGTTGAATGATGTATTGGCCAATTTTGTTTCAAATGAAAAAAGTATTTATTTTGATAAGGATTATTACCATATTTATGGAAACAAAAAATATGTTATAGCGAGCTAACCTTAAAAGATAGACATATGCTATCGCGGACTTTTTTGTAGACAGTTAACAGTGTTAACAGTTTACGCAGCGTACTCAGCGAAAGCTCCAAGTATGGAAAAAATCCTCACGATTTTGAAACACTCTTCATTGCTGCTCCGCTTCTATTGTTCGTAGCGTGAGGCTATATAGCCTTCTTGGATAAATAAGCTATCTAACATTTGAAAGATTTTTTAAAATCGAAGCAGTAGTTCCTGAGATTAGCACGAAACAAACAAACAAACTTATCAGCTTTATAATATTAGTATAGATAATTAACATATTAAAAAATGTAACAATATTTTTTATCAAATCCCGTACAAAAAACCACTAGTTAGTTAGTAGTCTAGTTTGTAGTGAGGGGATTTTGACAATAATAATAATAAAATTATTTATTTCATACAATATTGGTCCGTCCAAAAACTTAAGACAATGACTAATAATATTGCGAAATAAATGAATATTTAAAGGATAATAAAATATTATTAAATACATAATAACATAAGACAAAGAAAAGTCATCATCATCAGCTCATTAAACGTCCCCACCGAGGGGCACGAGCCTACCCGTATAGGGTAATTAGGCCTTAGTCGTCCACGCGGGCCCAGTGCGGATTGGACGACTTCACACACAACCTTCGAATCTCTTCGCAGGCGTGCATGAAGGTTTCCTCACGATGTTTTCCTTCACCGTAAGAGCGTCGGATAACGTACATATATTTTCGAAAATTCGAGAACACATTGGTACGTGTCGGGATTTGAACCTCAGCTCTCCCGGTAGGAAGGCGTTAGTCCACACCATTGAGCCACCGACGCTCTTTATGTATTTATTAAAATATATTTATTTTTCAGGTTAAGGGTGTCTCGCGCAGCTCTCCATAAACTGGGTGCTGACTCCAATTACTTCACCAGCTCGGTTTACAGTCCGCAACTTACCAGCGCTTATTATGAAGGTATTTATATATATTTCAGCCATATTTTAAAGATTTTAAAGCCAGTAAAGATGTCATTGTAGAAATAAACATAGGCTTGCTTGCCGGAGAGGGTCTACGCTACGCTCGCTGATACGCGGTCTCCACTCCAGAACTCGTCTGCTCCAACGGCCCGAGGTTCTGCGACATACGTGACCAGCCCACTGCCACTTCAGCTTGCTGATCCGGCGGGCTATGTCGGTTCTTTTACGGATTAAATCATTTCTGATCTTATCCCTAAGAGAGACTCCAAGCATAGCTCGCTCCATTGCGCGTCGATAGACTTTGAACTTGTGAACCAATCCCGCAGTCAGTGTCCATGTCTCAATTGCGTATGCGTAGCACGGTTAGGACGCATTGCTCAAAGACTTTCGTCTTTTAGCATTTAGTTTTTATATCAATATAAGCGGAAAAAGAGCGTCGGTGGCTCAGTGGTGTGGACTGTCGCCTTCCTACCGGGAGGGCTGAGGTTCAAATCCCGACACGTACCAATGTATTTTCGATTTTCGAAAAATATATGTACGTTATCCGACGCTCTTACGGTGAAGGAAAACATCGTGAGGAAACCTTCATGCACGCCTGAAGAAGATTCGAAGGTTGTGTGTGAAGTCGTCCAATCCGCACTGGGCCCGCGTGGACGACTAAGGCCTAATCACCCTATACGGGTAGGCTCGTGCCCCTCGGTGGGGACGTTTAATGAGCTGATGATGATGATGATGATGAAGTGGAATAAAGTATCGTAATGGTATGGTGATCAGGGGGCGAGGGCTCCGGCGGCGCGGGGCCGGGGGTCCGCGCGACCGCGGCCGGCGACTCCACGGTGCGCGAGTACCTCGAGCGCTCGCTCAGCTCCGGCTCCGGCGCCGGCTTGCCGCTCATGGTGCAGCGGACGCTCGCCAAGCAGGTCACGCTCATCGAGCGCGTCGGGAAGGTACGCGGGACACTGATATTGGTATCACGTGACACAAATATCACGTGACACAAATATCAAGTGATAAATATCAAGTAATAAATATCAAGTGACAAATATCAAGCGACATATCAGGTGACAAATATCAAGCGCCAATAGCATGGAAAATAAAGTGACAAATATCAAGTGATGTATCAGGTGACAAATATCAAGTGACGTATCAGGTAACAAATATCAAGCGACGTATCAGGTAACAAATATAAAGCGACAAATATCAGATGACAAATATTACGTGACTGAAATCACGCGACAAATTACATGAAACAAATTATGCAAATTATTATTATATATTAAATAATTTCTGAACTTGTCCCTAAGAGAAACCATAAGGCCTATAGTGTGTTTTTTTACCCGTGGAGTAATTTGACATTTCCAGTGTTGCACAGTTCTGACTGTTTTTTAATAGTGATGTACTTCAATCGGTAAATTAGAGATTAATGATTTTATTTTATAATGTGATATAAATTCCTGATTTATAAATGATTTCCACATATTTGTTATGAAAATTTAGGTCAATATGTGACAAAAAAATTGGGTGACCAGTATTGACAAGTCACATTGCAAATCTTGTGAGGAACAAAGGTGTAATTTGAGTAACCTTTCGTATTAATATTTATTGTTACAAATAGGTAGATGTTTATTTCTTCATTTACTAGTGCGCCAAAAACGACTGAACCGGTTTTAATGAAATTTGGGACGGATGGAACGAAACGTGACCGCTATATCCACATGGAAATAGGTACTTAGACTAAATTAAAATAAACTGAAAAAAAAGTTTTTATTTTAAGAATATATACATTTGTAATTATTGATTATAATTACAAATATAAATAAAAGATTTATATGCAGTATAAATCTTATGAAAATACTACAGAATCTGTCTTAAAAGTATGAGGCAACTTGACAAACGAAATTTCGCAGTTTTTAAGGTAGGAAGCTAAAATTGGTACACAGACCACTTTTCATCAACAAAAAAATGCGGCATTATTTGCATTTTCACAAGTTTACCCCTAAGGCCTTAAACCTACTTTTCGTAGTTTTCAAGGTACGAAGCTAAAAATTGGCATGCTGACTTTTTCCCTTCGACAAAAAATGGATATACATACTAAGATAATCATCATCATAACATCGGAATACAAAGAAGCCTATGTGAGAAAGGTCTCATGCTTTAGACTATCTCTGTACTAAATTTGATCAAAATTGGTTCAGAAGTTAAGGCGTAAAATAATCGCCTTTATAATATTAAGAAGGGATTACTACGAAAATATATATAAATAAAACCTACGGTTTTAACTGATTAAAAGTTTCGTTAATAAAAAAAATGTCAGGCATTTTCTAAGCATGATTTCACCTGGAAAAGTCTAATAATTGTTACGTACGGTATATAATTAAACATTAAAATTACTAAATTCGATTTGTTATCTATTTTTTTTTGTCTCCAGTAATAAAAACCGAAATTCTCGATTCAAACCGGTTTTGCGTAAAGCACTATTAAATTTAAGCTGGTATCATTAATTTAGAGTTTGACATTAGGGATTGTCAAATAACTCCATGGGTATAAAAAACAGACTATAAGTAGTACTTTTAATACTGTTTTTAAGAGATCCCAGTAAGTCCCCTTGATCTGTCGTGTTCGGTCGTCACCACACCCATTAATGATTCTTGTTTTGACGACCCATTTGGTGTAGCGGTTCTCAACCTGTCGGTTGCAACACCAAGAGTTCCGGGTTAGATCCCCGGGCAGTATAAACATTTATGTGCATAAAAACGTCTGTTTGTTATGGTCTGAGTGTGTTTTCTATGTATAATATGTATGTATTTACAGAAAAAGAAATGTACATAAGTATGTTTATCCGTTGTTTGGTACCCATAATACAGGCTTCACGCTGAACTTAGGGCTAGATGGCGCTGTGTGGTTATTTATTTGATTTTATCTGTCAGGGTCGTTACGGGGAAGTGTGGCGCGGCTCATGGTACGCCGACAGTGTGGCCGTGAAGATATTCTTCTCGAGGGACGAGGCGTCTTGGAGACGCGAGACAGAGGTGTACAGCACGGTGTTGCTGCGACACGAGAACATATTGGCGTACGTTGGCAGCGATATGACCAGCCGGGGCAGTTGTACACAGGTATTCCAAAACTCCAAATGGCCTGCTTTTATACTTAAAATGATCATTAATGTTGTGTCCTTTCTTATTCCTATTTTAAGCTATTTTAAGTGAATGAAATGAAATATGTTCATTCAGTTTAGGTCCTTATAGAACACTTATGATTGTCAAATGAAGCTACCACTGGTTCGGACGGTAGTTTTCCAAGTAAAATGTGTAATAATGTTTGTAATCTTAAATTTTAATAATGTCAAACCTCACTCTTGTTCCTAAAATACAGGCCAACTCAATGATGTAAAAAGTATACATTCGTAATATGCTCACAAAACAATTAAAAACAGTGTTCTGAATGCAGCGACAGCACACATACACATATTTCGAATGAGCGTACATTTGCCTAAACAAAGAGTCTACAAAACTGTATTCTCTTTGGCGGTTCGTTTTTGAGGCACGGGTGGCGTATCCACCTTTAAGTATACACAGAATATCATTGGGCTAAAGTAAGTCATAGTTTAGGGACTAAGGTAAGGGTAACCTGTAAATGTTTTTGCTTTAAAGATTAAATTATTTTATTTAAATGACGGATAACCTGTTCCAACATAGATAATTCTCATTTGATTCCATTTTTCTCATGGTCTGATATGACTGAAGGGTTTTTCGGAATTATTCGGGGACTTTTCTTCTTCACTGTAGGAACCTTTATTATTGTAGAGCCCTTTTTGGACTTATCGTCAACAATATTCACTTGTATAGACACTTCTCCAATACTAGAATAATATTTTCCGTCACTATGCGGACGTTTCACCACCCGAAAGTGTAAAGGTGTAAAAACGATAATTTTTCTCTATTACTGTTTGTACCATTCTCCATTACTTTAAAACACATCTGTACTCTAAAATGTTCCTACGTTACTGTAAGACCTGATATACCTAGCCCTATGAAGATGAATCAAGACACAGCACGGTGTTGCTTATACAAATCCAACATAGTTTTTTTGCGATAGCAGGCAAACGAGCAAACGGCTCATCTGATGGTAAATGTCGCCGCCGCCCATGTACATTTGCAATACCAGAGGGCACTGAAATACGATGCCGGCCTTTCAGCAGGAATACGCGCTTTTTAGGTCGCCAGGTCGTATCGCTCAGGAGATATCTCCGGCAGCAACTGATTCCACAATTCGTCGTTCGTGGCAAGAAATTACGTCACAAAGTGTTTGACGTGAATTAATATTTTTTTTTTTTTTTTTTTTTATCAAATACAATATTACATTTCAACATAGCCCTGGTCCCAAGATAGTAAAATAACCGTGTTTCAGGAGCCAGTACTTCCCTTAAAGTATAGATTACAATGATACATAAGTAGGTACTAAATATTAAACATAAGTACTCTTTTTGCACTGCAATAGAACAAAAAAAAAAATAATAATAATAAAAATAAGTTATAAATGAAAGAAAAAACTAAAAATAGCGCAATTGGTTTATGTATTCAGTTGAATGTGGTGAAGTGCGTATGTCGTGTAGTGTGTGTTTTGTGTAGTGTGAGTATTTTGTGGGTGTATGTATTGATGGGTGTTTTTTTTATATTACTTTGTTTTAGATCAGAAGAGCTTCAGTTGCATTATAATCAAAACATTTGATCCATTCATTTAATTTAACTTTAAGCTGATGATTGCTCAATTTGTAAATTTGGTCATACTTGGTAACTGTTAACTTACTATCTCTCTTCAACCTATTGCAGTCCACTGCTGGACATAGGTCTCCCCCATTTTGCGCCAGACATCCCGGTCCTCCGCCTTTCTCATCCAGCTTCCACCAGCGACCTTTCGCAAGTCGTCGGTCCATCGGGCCGGAGGGCGTCCTACGCCCTAACTTATATTTGGTAATGTATTTTACAGCTATGGCTGATAACGCACTTCCACCCGCTGGGCTCGCTGTACGAGTACCTAGGCCGGAACACGCTCTCCCGCCATCAGATGATGCAGCTGTGCCTCTCCGCTGTCAACGGGCTACTGCATCTACACACCGAGATACACGGCACACAGGTTCCTTACTCACTCTAACTCTTATTCCCTCTTTTGTAATATTATCCAAATGTTATTATTTAAGATGGTACAGGCAGCGCCACCTAGCGTTAGATATCCAAATATATTTTCATATGAATGAATTTTCATTTATTTATTCAATAACAATGTTCATTGTGTTTGAAATTACAATACAAAAATATATACCCAACAAGAATTCAAAATAATAAATTCAATTAGACAGTACGTAAACACAAATATTGTAAATGTCAGTGGATATTTATTATTATTTCTATAATAATAAATATCCACTGACATTCACACAGCGCCTACCGTTGTTTACTTTTTATTCCTTCCCCTTGCGCAGAGATGTTGCGAGTCTCTGTGTCTTTTATCGCATATACAATGGGGAGTGTTCCAAAGATCTGTTCAATCAGATACCTGCTGCTGAGTTTCATCATCGGACTACCCGCCATAAGTTGAAATTCCATCCTCATCATTTTGATGGTTGGCGTTCGACTACAGTTCGATTTATGCGCAATTTCATTCCGCGTACTTCGCTAATGTGGAATGACCTACCAGCAGCGGTATTTCCTGACAAATATGACATAGGAACCTTCAAGAAAAGAGCGTATTCCTTCCTTAAAGGTAAGCAACGCACCGGTAGCGCTTCTAGTGCCACTGTTGTTCATGGGCGGAGTTGAACACTTTCCATCAGGCGTCTCTCTTGCTCGTTTGCTCCCTATAACATAAAAAAAAAATAAAAAAATGTGTATATTAAACTGTAACTTAAGCATATTAAATATGTATATAACTTGTTCACATATCCAGGGCAAGCCGGCGATCGCCCATCGCGACATCAAATCCAAGAATATCCTGGTGAAAGTGAACGGCGAGTGTTGTATCGGAGACCTGGGACTTAGCGTGACGCGAGCTCACCTCTCCGCGCCCAGGAACCCGAGGCAGGGCACCAAGCGGTACATGAGCCCCGAGATGCTGGACCAGAGGTGAGATTAAATATTGTATGATGCTGTAAATTGATTATTAATTGTTGAATTTACAGTAAAGCATGATAAAAAATCACTATTATACAAACATATTTTCTTAAAATGGAGGTACATTAGAAGTTAGGTTAGGTAAATATAAAGTAAAAACAATGATAAAGAAACATAAATTAAACTTGTACAATACTTAATGCTACCTTATGTTTAAAATATAATATATTTGTGTATTAAAATTACATTATTAGTATATAGTATCTCCGCCGTGTAGAAAGAGGTATGTTAGGATCACAGACATCCGAATATACAATTAGACTGGACAAGCCGCCAAGTTTATAGGCATCCCAGTGTCGCAATTTCTTTTCGGCTCTCACCTGTGAAAAGTTATTATATTTCTTGTAAATTTACTGATTCATTGCGATGATGGCATGTTACAATTGCACAGGATGGCATTTTGGGAAAAAGGTAATTTGTTCTAAATTCGTGCGTCTTGACTCGTCTCACAGAGCGTAAACTGGCAGCCAGTGTATGCTCGTTGAGCTTACATTTGTCGCACTTAAAAACGCGGCTTGCCCCATCTCCTGTATTGGGAAATCTGTGGTTAGGATGGTATGGATACTTGGAGCGCATGAGTGAAAAAAGAATAGCAAAGCAGGTGCATTGTGCGAATGTGGAAGGATACATGAGCGGGGACGACCCAGAAGGACTTACCTTGACCAAATTAGGTCAAGTCCTTAAGAAGGCTGGGGTCCCAAGTAAGAGGAATAAAAGAGCTTGTATGAAAAGATTGATGGATGTGATTGAAGCTAGGAAGTATGTCAGGACCGTGCAAAGTGGCGTTTCATCATCTCTGCCTACCCTTCTGGGACCAAGGCTTTATTTATTTTTTATTTTTATTTATCTCCGCCGTTTACGGGCCGATTTGGATGGTTCTTTTTGTGATGTGTCCCCAGCATAAACCCGATGTGTTTCGAGTCGATACTGAAGTGCGATATCTACGCGATGGCGCTGGTGTTGTGGGAGGTGTGCAGCCGCGTGTGGGCGGTGGGAGTACGCGGTCCCGTTCGCGGCGCTGGTGGCGGCCGACCCGCCTTCCACCGCATGCGCCGTCGTCTGCGGGGGCCTCAGGCCGCACGTGCCGCCGCTCACACACCCGGTCAGTACGCATGCACTCTTGTGGCGGCGCACTAATGACGTTATACACTCACTCAACACTCTATAAGCACTGTATACCCCGAGATTATTTGGTAGTTTCATACTAAAAACGTGCTAATAAATAAATAAATAATAAAATAAATATCCACTGACATTCACACAGCGCCATCTAGCCCCAAGTTAAGCGTTAAGCCTGTATTATGGGTACTAAACAACGGATAAACACACATATATACATTTTTTTTGTAAATACATACATATTATACATAGAAAATAACCTGTGATGGTGAGATTTTTGTTAATTATGGTAATTTCATACTAAAAAACGTGCAAATAAACAGTGTATATATTCCCTAAGATCATTTGATAATCTGTGGTGATGATATGATTAGATTCTTTGCTAATTTCATACTTAAAAAATAAGGGAATTACTTGTAATTTTTGTAATACAAATGACAATAGTAAATATCTACTGATGTACACATTACACAGAGCCATCTAGCGCCAAACTAAGCATCTAGCATATAAAACGGATAAAAAATATTTTTTTTTTGTAAATAAATAAAAATGATATATAGAAACTCTCGGTACTGAGTCGTCTAGGTAGGTAATTTCATACTAAAACGTGCAAATAATCTGTGATGATGGTGTGATGAAATTATTTGGTAATTACATACTAAAAAGCAAGAAAATTGTAAATTTTCTTAACTAAAAAAGAGAATAACTTGTAATTTTTAAATTACAAATGTCAATAGTAAATATCCACTGACATTTAAACAGCGCCATCTAGTGTCAAACTAAGCATCTAGCATGCAATATGGGTACTAAAACGGATAAAAATCGTTTTTTTTTAAATAATTAATAATTATATAGAAAGTACATTACCCCATTTAGGCCTAAGTGGTCCAACCCACACTGGGTCTGCGTGGACGACTAAGGCCGTAATCACCCTATACGGGTAGGCTCGTGCCCCTCGGTGGGGACGTTTAATGAGCTGATAATGATGACCCCATGTTTCTCACTTCCAGACAATGGTGGGCATGGCGAACCTGATGAAGGAGTGCTGGCACCAGAACCCCTCGGTGCGTCTACCGGCGCTTCGCATCAAGAAGACTCTGCTGAAGCTCGCGGCGGCTGATGAAGCCATCCACTTGCCGGCCGACGACGAGGTCAACGTGTGAACCACGGGATACAAACCAGGGCAAGTGTTGCTGTACCATCGATAGGTGACCGTGATAATATTTTTATATTGATATTGTCAATACTGTCAGTCAGTGTTGCCAGGTGCGATTTGTTTTAAATCGGGACACGAGGCTTAAAAAATCTGGAAAGCTTGCAAAACAGGACAGGTAACAATAAAAATGTGATGTGACGCTGATGACGTGCCCTTTTTGAATTTGACAGTGAGGTAATTAGTAGAAGTTATGCAGTGTACATATATATTTATTGAAACATCTCATTTTCTTCTTTAATTATACAGGTTTAGGTAATTAATTATACATTTAACGTCCCGATCGGGATGCATCCTGAGACCCCTGAAAATTGGGACGTCCCGCGTAAATCGGGACACCTGGCAACACTACTGTCGGTTATCGATAGTTTCGGCAATAGTATTCGATACTATCGACCTTGTAAGTCGAGTTTGACCTTGAAAATCATATACTTTCGATAGTATCGATTTTGTTAATAGTATATATTTGTCAGTTTTGCCAATAGTTTTGTTGAGAGCGTCGGTGGCACAATGGTGTGGACTGTCGCCTTCCTACAGGGAGGGATGAGGTTCAAATCCCGACACGTACCAATGTGTTTTCGAATTTTCGAAAATATATGTACGTTATCCGACGCTCTTACGGTGAAGGAAAACAACGTGAGGAAACCTTCATACACGCCTGCAAAGAGATTCAAAGGTTGTGTGTGAAGTCGTCCAATGAGGACGTTTAATGAGCTGATGATGATGATGCCAATAGTCAAGAGTATCGATTCTATCGTTAGTTTAATAGATGTTAAACTAGGATAGTATCGATTTTTGTCAATACTGTCGACAGTCACGATACTGACAACACTATCAATAGTATCGATATTGTTAAATGCAAGTCGTCGCTTCGTAACAGTCATTTATTCGGAACTGAGCACTAATACATAACATACACCGTGGCGCACATTTGTTTACTACCTATATATCATATTACAATATACAACAATTGTCAAATATATCGATAGCTTTGGCGACATTCAGCAGAAATAGTATCGATATTATCAATAGTTTATTAGATTAGCTTCAATAATAACGATATAATGGAAATATATTTTGTGCGTCAATAGTATATAAGCTTATGTATTTATCGATATTAATACGTTGTTTCTGTCCAACTATCGATAGTCTTTCAACAACACTAGCTGGAATTAATTAAAATGATGAAAAAGGACAGTTTAAAGTTTCATCTTATAATGACAACTTTGAATAAAGACTACATTTATGGGGTACCCAACTACCCCATAAATAATTACCTATTTATAATCACTTCAATTGTGAACTTATGAAAACTTAGCCATTGATGCATTTTTAAATAAAGATTAAAAATACCTGAGAGGTCATTAACCCATTCAATGCCGGTAATCCAGACACAATAGAAAATCTATTGTCTTACGCCTTGAGGCGTCATTGACGGTCAAGGGGTTAAAAAAGACTTAAACAAATATATATAGTATGCAGTATTTATGTATTGAAAGATTAGTTTTATGTAATGATAATTGAATTGTATGAAACTATGCGCGTCTCTAGTTCGTGTATAGTAACTGCCATGCCATAAGTCCGTGTTTGAGTCTGATATTAAAATTAACTAGTTATGCAATTTTATGAACGCTATAACCGTTCAATTGTGTATGACATGTGTTTCGGATGGCCAAATTTAAGATGTCCCTAAATCTATTAAGGGATTTTACGCACTGGTATGAGTTATTAGCAAAGATCGGATAATCGGATGCATATTTACTTAAAGTTGACCGGCGCCTTAGTATGGAAAGCACTTCTTTATCGTAAAGATTTCGGGATTTCGGAATTGTTGCATTTAATGTTAGGAATATAGAATTTAATGTATTTTCATTACGTTTGTAATGTTTTCTATTACAATATATGATTTGTATGTACATTACTTGTATGGAAAAAAACCCGATATTTCGGCATGAATACTGAATAATTTGGTATGTAAACCATTCGTAATTTGTTTTATATCCGATTAGTTCAAAATCCCTGATTTTTTTCGAATCCCGACATTGAAAAAGACAATTCTGAAGAAAGAAGCCGTCTCCATATTTTTTTAGCTAAAAAATAAGTTTAGGTAGATATGCATCCGATTATCCGATCTATGGTTATTAGGCAAAACTTTATACTATGTATGCATAAAGTTTTGCCTAGTTAAGACATTTGTAAGTAGCACCTAAGTGTCTTTTCTTCGGTACTATTAGCTCGAGTCCACATATTCGATTTAAAAAAACCCTAAATGTCAAAAAGTCCGTTACTCCATGATTATTGTCATTGTGCCAGTGTTGCTAGTGCAATAAACCCTAAGTGGACTTAGGTACATCTTGAACTTGGCCATTAAATTACAATACTTAGGTTCTTTGATGTCAAAGGTCTGGATGACGTGAAGACTGGGATTTTTGTCGTGAAATGGTGCAGATATGAGTCCAGCAGGCTGATCGCGCTAAATTTTGACAGCTATAACGTAACTACACTTGGACCGAAATACAACATTTTGGTCAATTTCAAATCGCGCTAATCATTTGACAGTTCAGACGAAATTGAACCTTAAACTAACGTCAATACCGAATATAGAAAACGTCAACTGTAACAGGATCGGAAGGATATCGTTACTACACCCATTTGGTGTTGCGGTTGAGACGTCGACTGCAACACCAAGGGTTCCGGGTTCGATCCCCGGGCCGTACAAACATTTGTGTGCATGAACATGTCTGTTTGTAATGGTCTGGGTGTTTTCTATGTATAGTATGTATGTATTTACAAAAAATGTATATAAGTATGTTTACCCGTTGTTTAGTACCCATAATACAGGCTTCACGCTTAACTTGGGGCTAGATGGCGCTGTGTGAATGTCAGTGGATATCTATTTACTATAATAGAAACGTCTCGTTTTAAAATAACGCGATCGGCCTACAGCAGGTCTTCGATAATAATATGGGTGTAGTAACGATATCCTTCCAATCCTGTTAGACATTTTCGATATTCCGTATTGCTATGAGTTTTAGGTTCAATTCCGTCTAAACTAGCTGTCAAATAGCGTCGGTGGCTCAATGGTGTGGACTGTCGCCCTCCTACCGGGAGGGCTGAGGTTCAAATCCCTACATGTACCAATGTGTTTTCGAATTTCGAGAAATATATGTACGTTATCCGACGCTCTTACGGTGAAGGAAACATCGTGAGGAAACCTGCGCACGCCTGCGAGAGATTCAAGGTTGTGCGTGAAGTCGTCCAACCGCACTGGGCCCGCGTGGACGACTAAGGCCTAATCAGCTACGGGTAGGCTCGTGCCCCTCGGTGGGACGTTTAATGAGCTGATGATGATAGCTATCAAATGATTAGCGCGATATGAAATTGACCAAAGAGTTGTATTTCGGTCCAAGTGAATAGTGCGTTTAATCGAATAGTACCTATGGCGTTATGTTGGCGCCTTGTAAATGTCATTGTTACGATAAGACGCTCCCCTACGGGACCTACGTTTTTTTTTGTTTTTTTTTTGGCCGAGATCATGCTCAAAACATTGATGAGGCACACTTGTTTATTTGCTATTTTAAAATTCTAGGTCTATACTTATGTAAAATATGTAGGTCTGATGATTGCGCTGCGCGCACAGTTATGTTCTTGAATTGTACTGGTTTCCACGGAAGAACAGCGTAGAGTTGTCTTGCAGGCACCTCTACATTATAAGCTGAGTGGCGACCAATTTAGTGTCATTGTTGATTGTTTAACTTCATATTATTAGTCTCAGTACTTATAATTGATTTCTTTTATATGCACTTGTACCTATGAAAAAAACACTAAATCGTTTATTAATTATTATTATTAAAAGCGGTGAAAATAAAACTTATCGTACTATACCAATGACGAGGTGCCAACATAGCATAGGTACAATTCGATTAAACGCACTATAGTTACGTCATAGTCACAATTTAGCGCGATCTGCCTGCTACTGTGGACTGCGATAGGTTTAATCAAATGTGGTTTTTATGATTAATAGTTCAATTATTACTATTATGACATGCAAGCTTTACAATAATTTTATTAGTTCGCTTCATATTTATAGCGTTTATTATTTATAGATTTTAAGTGGATTTTTTTTTATTTTAATGTACAAAATATGCTTAGACATTTGTTTTTTTATACGGAATCAAAACTGTAATGAACCAAAACAACCCTTTTATAAAAGATGAAAACAAATTCTGTGATTTGTGTGAGATTTAATGTTGCAAGCTTATGTCTTGAATTGTGTAGATTTAACGATAATGAACAAATGGCTGATTAAAATACAAAGTTTAAGCAGTCATTTGTTTGCAGAGAGATGTCTGAAACGCGTAAATTCAGTTTATTTTAAATCTATAGAACATATTCTGCCGTCCTTTATCTAAAACCACGCTAACCCCAAAAAGTGATTTTGGAGTATAACGCAAAAACGGGCGTAAAACACAATTGAAATTAAATTTTCCTGTATCATTTACGATTTATCCTGAATAGAAATAAAGGTACTTAATTTTATATAAATGACTTAATTTCACGCATTTTTAGCTAAGAAGGGTGGTATAGTCAGTTTTAAGTTACGAATTTGTCAAATTATTTCTCACTAAACGGTTTTTTTGTTCAAATATTTCTAAAATGACATACGGTTACGTTGATTAGACAAAAAGATAGAGAATTCAAAACCATACCGCATTTGTAACTCAAAATCGATTGTTTGAAGTTGAGGTGGTTCGTAGATACAGGACGGCAGTATTACTCATAACGCGTCTGCGTTTGTTATATTTCGAGCTGCCTTGAATATTGGTGATAGAATGGTGTGCCTGTAAAATGTATATTCTCATTAGTTTATTTGTACTACCAGAGGTGGTATGTGTTGATCCATATTACATTTTAAAGTTGAATCCAATAATTCATCGACTGTTTTACAGTGAGACCCTGACTACGAAATTGTTACAAGTCACGGCTTAAGCCAACAACGAACTATCTGGATGCACAATCTCCCTCAAAAAGTGTTCGCGGCAAATGTCTGCACATCGCGTCACTCGGGCAGAGATTTCATTCATAATCACGTCGCTCGTACATGCCATGACATAGTAGTGTGCTCGTGCTTTTGATTTTTTAACCTATCTCTGACGAGAGAATGTCTGTACTGCCCGGGATCGAACCCGGAACCCCCGATGTAATAGTCGACGTCTCAGCCATTACACCAGATGGGAAAGATTATCTTAGTATTAAATTTTTATATAAAAATTATATAGGGTTGTAGACTATATGTATGATTTGGATATGGTTATTTGCAGCTAAAATTATTATAATTAATTTGTGTCGCAGTTTACAACTAACTAATATGGTATATGTTTTTTATAAAGTCAACACATGACATCTTTTGATTAAAATAGTATATAAATGTATTCTCGTTGAAAATTTAAAATTAATTTTCGCATTTTATATGCGAATTTTGTAACACGGCATCATATGATTTGTGTTTTGGTAAAAAAAAAATACAAATTCATTAATTTTATTTATACTAAAATTAATATTTTTGGTCTTAATACACATTTCGGGATAAGAGCTTACCCTTTCACGGGGCAATAATGGTCCCAATTGGACCCCTGCCATCCCAACTCGAGATTTTAAATTTCTAACGACGATATAATAAATTTAAATGGATTAGTTACTTAACGTTGATGTGCCGAAATAGTATTTTAAACTAGGTTAAATATTGTAATATAAACTGTCACTTTTATTATGTAAATTACTTGTAAGCCACATGAAAAGGGTTTATTCTATGGGTGTTATGTATATGCTGAAAACACAGATTTGAACGTCTTAATGGTGAGTTGGCGAATTAATTTTATTACTGGATTTTTCCGGAATAATTATGATTAAGAGAGTGAAAGAATGAATGAACAGCTGAAACACTTTCATTCAATAAGCTATAAAACAGTGCAGCCATGTTGAATATGCAGGCGTTCTGCGTCCGCTCGATTATTGTCTTCTACCTAAAAAAAAAGTTTCTGACTTACTTTTTGTTTGTCATTCCCTTATTTAAATCAGTATGTTCACATTTTCGTGTGTTTTCGACGTGAGTAGGTAGCCTCATTGTTAAGACTGGTCTCCATAATCTTCAGCAGTTAAGTTGTTTTAAAACTTGCACCATGGACCGGTGAGGTTGGCTTGGTATATGGTAGATAGATAATGACCCCATTATATACCCTTTCATTTAAGTTTAAGGATAGTAAAATGTATTCTTTAGTCTTAATATAAATATACTCATCGGTACCATATATTTTAATAGGTGAGCAAACTAAGAACTATTACTTCGCTTTTTAATGCTCCGTTGCCATATATTTTTAGTGTTTAATTGTACAAAAAATATATTTTATTTGATTTAAGATTATATTGAGGGTTAATACTTGTGTAGTTTTTTTATTTTATTTTATAGAATAGTAGTAAAGTTTAATTTTTACTGGCAACACTGATGTTTCTACCAAGTGATTTGGTAAAAAATCCAAGAAAACATTCAGACGAATGCGATTTTGTTAAGCGGTCTGTGGTTCTGGATTGTTCACTGTTTTATCTCAATGGTTTCTTATCCGATTAGATGAATATATATTTTTAATACAACACAACGTGTTCATTTTAATTCATATATTTAGTTATGCAATTTTATAGTCCAAGGTTTTTTAAATATATGTAGTTTGAATAGCCATACAAAGATTGAGGCTTTGAATTTTTAGACAAAATGTGTATTAAAAAACCTGCATACTTATAATTCAACCTATTTATACTGAATATTAGTTGCAACTGTTTAAATAATTGTATATTAAATTTGTAATTATTTCATTATCGCTGACTTATATTAGTTCAACATAAAAAAATATTTATGACATTACCTCATTGTAATATTACATTATGTTTACAAGTA
>PQWD01008346.1:70409-83500 GCA_019425675.1 Leucinodes orbonalis | reverse complement strand
TAGTTATATTTATGGTAACAAAGCATCATTACTTTGTCTTTTTCATGAAAAAAACAAAGCACCATCTTTCCCATCTGAGGGTAAAAAGTTATTGTGTCTTAGAGTTTGGTACTCTACTTCTTCAGAAATCTATATTAAAAATTTTGGATTAGTTGACTTTCGACTAAGCCGAAACTTAATTCAGAAGAACTGTTAGAAGCGTAGTAATATTTGATAAATGAACACTTATCATCCCATTTAGCCGTAATTCATTGCGACCGGCCAATTAGCGAATTCCCGCAAATTTCCCAAAGGGCCTTGTGTGCCTATCCGATGTAGTAGTAATATGGTATTTTAATCCGTCTCTAGGTCTGAGGTGATTATTGTACAAGCTTTTTCAAATCCCTAAGCAAAAAGGTTTCCAAATCTGTAAAGGTGTGTGAGACTAATACTTAATCTCTTCGACGTCTTGTAAAAGCAACAACGGAACAGAAACATATTCTTGCATGGGATCCAATAATTTTTTTTTTTTTTAGGTTACAAAGTGTACAGGACAGTCCGGACGCACGTCTAATAGTAAGTGATACGCCTGGTCAGCAAATACATCATGGTCATGACAAAGCGGCATAGATTGAGACCAAAAACAAATAAACAGTTATTATTCTCTATAAACACCGCATTACGCCAAATACCGGCGACAACAGATTTTTGGTCTCATATACCCGGTATTTTACTAGCTACAGTGCCCTCATCCCAAAACACAGAAGTTCAATAGACTTGTTTCACGGGACGATATCTGGCACTGCGGTGGTACCTTCCTAGACGACTCAGTACCGAGTCTACCACCTAGTAAAAGTAGTCGTTGTTTTCTTAAAATTTGTTGTTGCAACAGAAATACATCATTTGTGACATTTTCATAAGCAGTTATAGAGAATCAGCCTCATGGACCTGGGTCAGACAGAAGATCTCTAAAATTAGAAATGTTTACATCAAAAAATCTTTATTATTTTAGACAAAGTCTCTACCATACTTACAGTATGCACGTATCTTGAGTGGAACTCGGTTGCTTCCTTAAGGAATAAGAGACCAGGATGCGTGTCGACGACATCCTGAACAAGCGGCACGAAGTCCTCGGGAGCGAGAGTGTTGCTCTTGCCGCGCGTGAGGATGTGCACAAAGCGAGACGCGTGGTCGTGGCACTGGGACGTCATCCTGGAACAAATAAATACAATATATTTTTTTCAACCTATTGCAGTCCACACACAGACATAGGTCTCCCACATTTTGCGCCAGATATCACGGTCCTCCGCTTTTCTTATCCAGCCTCTACGGTGACCTTTCGCAAGTCGTCGATCCATCGGGCCGAAATTAAATAATATTTTTTTAAATTTTTAGCCAATATTCTCGCTAGATTTTAATGCTGAGAAACAATAAACATTTATTGTTTCACATCAAAGCAGTCCATTAATATACATATGTGTCCCCTATTTTGCGAAAAAAAAACCCAAAAACCGTTTGCCTCATGAACTTCTGTTTGATATAAATGTATAATAAACTTAGTTTAAAACACGTTTACTGGCCTAGTTAAAACTAGCCTTCGGGAGATTGGTGACGCCTGCCATTTAAACAGCAAAAACAGGTATTGAAGGGGTGTAGGAATGCGACACAGATTTCACCAAGGCGAGTAAACAGAGCGCGGGTTTTCACGCTGTTATGACTTCCCAAACTCCTAAATTTGTTATAAAAATACTATATCTTAAGGAATTTTCTTTCTACGGCAGGATGTAATTTTTTAAAGTTGCGGACTTCAGCCCTCCGGTAACTTGATTCGACGAAACAGAACTCAAAGTGTTATTTCACGCCGCTTTTCTACAAGCTCGTGGCTTCACTCCGGTAGAGTCGTCCTATTCGTGCCAAGACTTACCTCTCCCACACTTTAACCCATTGAACGCTGGGAATCCAGACACAATAGAAAATCTATAGTATCTGGCACCTTATGGCGTCATTGGCAGTCAAAGGGTTAAGCAAGAAGCTTGTACTACCTATATACTAGATAGACAATTAGCAACGATTAAATTAACATACATATTTTTGTTAGTAAACACTCACACATACATTTATTAAATGTGTGTGTGTGTTTGTCTATAAAGGTCGTAACTAGTAAAAGAAGACATGATCATGGATTCAAATGGATAAGGAATCCTTTGTATTTTCCAAATATTGCACTCCATGAATCGTCTTAATGATTAAACTTACTCTCTCCAGAAGTCGATGAATTTGTGCCCATCGACGGGTGCATGAAGACTCTGCTGCGTCGCGAGAAACAGCGGCATTTTCCAATAGAGAGGGCACTCGCACGCCTTCACTATGTGCTTGAAGCTTTCTCGGGGTACCTGCAAGCAAAGGGTATCTTTATAATGTGCTCACCAGGTAAATTGTACTAGGTGGTAGACTCGATATTGAGTTGTCTAGGTAGGTACCACCGTAGTTCCAGATATCGTCCCAGGAGGACAGAAACAGGAGTGTTATGCACTTTTGTGTTTCGGGATAAGGGCACTGTAGCCAGTGAAATTACTCGGTTTAAGAGACCTAACATAGACGACAGGTCTCGGGTGTCAGGCGCAGCGCGGCATTGATGGAGGATAATAACTGTCTATCAGTTGTTGGTCTCCTTCAATGCCGCTTTGTCATGGTTAGGCGTATCTCTGACGATGATAAGCGATACGCCTGACCTGTGGTGTGTACCGCTGTGATGAGCGTCCTGACCGTCCTGTACACTTATAACTTAAAAAAAGTTGGACCACGGCTAGATGAAGCAGTTATTTAAAACTAAGGGAGCTAAATAAATATAAATATGCCACAACTGGCGTAGTCCAACTCATGGTGTAACGTCCAGAATATTATCCCACTCGGTAACGCGGCTGGTTGTGTAAATTTTAAAGACTGGGAGCCCACTACACTCAAATTTTATTATCAGATGAAGACCATTTGCGTACGGCTATCAGTAGTGAGTAAACAAAGGTTTTGGCTTTTTCGTGCATTTAATAATATACTAATATACTATAAAATACTTTTTGTAGCGACCAACTTAAAAGTATGGTCGATTTTTAAATTATTGTATCAATCAATCAAAGGCACTTTTTCTAGCGACCAACTTAAAAGTATGGTCGATTTTTTAAATTATTGTATCAATCAATCAAAGGCTACATCAATTGAGTAAAATTAGGAACTTTTTATGCTTACTATGTTTTAAATTTAAATAATCGTATAAACATGGTATACAATAATTATGAACAACACATGTGCAACAATCCACCGCTGATTTTAGTGCTGTATTCTACTGAGAAGTTGATTAAGTCCAGTCGTACAAGTTTACCAGTGGATTCGTACTGACTAGAAAGGCCAGGCAGATCTGCTATGTATAGCGCGATCGCAGCCACCAGGAACAGACCTAATTCTACTATTAGACACGATAGTACCAACACTTGTCAATTCGGATGTGGCAAATGAACACTTGAGTATTAAGCTATTAAGTATATACAATGAGTACTAAACAGAGACTTAAGAAATCCTTATTGTTGTACTAGTTACTCAAAATATAATATAGTAATAAGCAGCGTTGATACCTTCATTCTTATGTATTTGCCTCTTTCATTGATGTGTCAAAAGAGTTATACCTAAACATCGTATGGAATAATAACAATTCATATTCCCATAGGTTATCAATTGACGTTCTCTAATATATTTAAAAAAAAATGGATTCGATATGACGATAAAATTTGGGTTAGTAATAGTAGTAAATTAAAAACCTTTTTTTTTAAAGAGAAACTACTGATTTTCTCAGTATTTAACGGCAGTCCGAACCAGTGGTAGCTTCATGTGACATTCATAAGTGTTCTTGAGGGACCTAATGCCCGTTTTCACCAACAGCACCTAAAGCTTCCCCTAAGTAAGAGACTTACTTAAAGTGACCTTTTAAATCGTAACTTAAATTCGTTTTCACCATTAAGGAATATACATTTTAGGAGATACCTAACTCCAATCTAAAAAGAAATTTGATTTTAAGTAACTAATTTCATGACAATGTGTTTCAGATTATTATATAACCCTGTCAACAGATATAGATATATAGATGTATCAAGTAATGGAATATTCGACTGATTAGGTTTTTAGTTTAAATTAAGAATAAGTAAATATTATATATGCAGGAGAAAATTATAAACCAGTATAATGCATCTGACAAAGGGAAAGAGCTCTTGTTTTTGTTATGACAATGTGTTTGTAATTCAGACCATAAATAGTTAACACAGCTTAATTTTTTATCTCTCAAACAGTATAACAACAAGATATATTAAGTTATACATTATCCATTCCGGATGTGACTACATTCTTCTGCAACTGAGATAAACATGTGCCGACTTAATAATTTTGAGTTAACTCGGTTTTTATACCAAACATGAATAGACTCCTTTTTAATATTTCCATTGTTATATTTTTTACAAGCTGTTCCCCGCGGTATAACCTGCATTTTAAGATTATATTCTCCCGCAGTAAAACAATGTAAAAAGCGCTCAGCCCGCGCGACGTGAGCTGCGCGTCGCGTGGTGCAACATTGGTGTATTTATCTAAAATGTTTTTTTCTAAATGAAACTAGCCTATGTTTTTCCCTACTATATAAGCTACATGCCAAAAAAATCCTTTCCAAATCGGTCCAGCCGTTTCACAGATTACCCGAAACAGACAGACGGACAGACAGATACATTTAAAAAAATGTTATTTCAATATTTTACAAATTAAAAACGTGTTACAAACAGACAATCCGATTTTATTTATATGTAATTTATAAATATTTGTAATTTGTTGAATCACTTAATATAGCTTGCAATATCCCAACCAATTTGGGAAAAGTCAACAAAATCACTTTCACTATGCGGTCTTAACGTAGGATACGAACCCACGACCTTCAGATCACACACAGATATTAACTCATCGCTCAGACAATAAGACCACGGAGGTAATTACAGGGTTTGTTCGTGTATAAATATAAAAGAAAAAATATAAGGAACTTAGTAAGTAGGTAGTAAACCCCTTTGGGACAAGAGTATTTGGGTACATGTATTGCATAATAATGGTTTCCATTCTATCAGCTGATGTCATCCGTCACGAATTCTGTTTGAAGTCAAACCAGGTCATGTGTTATTAAATCATTTGTGTGTAGACTTTGTCTGTGATTAGGGTTGCCACTCTCATATGTGTATTAATTTAACAAATCAGGGGTACCGTGTGGTGACTCAGCCCCTAATATAGGGGATAGAAATTTGTATGACAGCTTTCGTAATCCCGTGATACGACTTTATTGATAATGTTAAATAAATAACAAGAAACTAAGATGATGCAATTTATTATTTTACGAGTACGTTACGTACAAAACGTTAAGTAAATATTATTATAAATTAGGCTTACATATTTTTTTTAGAACTATTTTTTATAATTATTAGTCAGTGTTCACATAACTATTACTTAATGAGTAACATGCATTCAAATGAATCCTTTCACTTATACAAAAAAAATTGAAATATTTATTGTTTTAAACTCAATTTGGCGACATCCCTAGATTACATTATGCAACGTGGCTGCACAAATAACGGCTGTAACTGTATCCGCTGATCAAACGGATTATTGTTAGATTTCATACATGCAAATTTAAAGATAAGTATTCAATTATCTAAATATTACAAGCGGAAATTACTGTTTTGCTCCTACACTAACGAAAAACGCTTTCGAAAGACACAATCGTCACAATAGATCGTTAATTTTAATAAACTGATCTTCGATAACACTGAAGACAATTGAAATTATTTCTTCAAGCAATTATTACTTTTAATTACACGAATGAATGGCATTCAAGCTGGATTTGCATACCGGTAATGGGAAGTGAAGAGAAATCGTTATTGTTTCCAACTTATTTAAATATAAGTTTGTAATTAATTTGTAAGGAATTGTACATATACCGAATGTATTAGACGATTAAGTTCATTAAAACTATCAAATGCTTGATAAATATATTATTTTTAAATGTGGCAATATAACGTTGCCATATCGTGAGTTTGATATTTAAATATTGTTTAAATCTAAATCTTTTATATATTCCATACGATTTGTACATCAACGAGTTCATTGAAATAAAATATGATATTTAAACATAAAATTTCGAAATTCGATACTAACTTTTAACTCAATATTTCTTCTTGAAATACTTTTCATAAGTATTTCAAACAGACACCCTAAACTTAAAAAAAGGTTAGAGACGAGAATCCGGCGGGCAAAGTCCGTAGTAATATATGAAACAAAAAAACATGTAATAAGTTTAATACCAGCAAACCTTAATGGTAATTCTTAAAATTATGTCTTGAACTGAACAAATGAACTAATCGCAATTAAATGTAAATCTTGTAAGGAAAATTAAGGAATTTCAAAAATCCTAGTTTCTTTCTCTCCTACAATCTAAATGAGAGTGATAAGAATTCCCTAGTGGAAATCTAATACTGCCTCTGCAATTTGTTCCAATCGTTGCTCAGAGAGTGGATTCCATCTAGTGTTCGCTTGAGACGTGTTATCGTGAAACAAAGACGCAAAAGCTAAATTTCAAGTAAAATAATAACCAAGTGTTCAAATTTTGATTTCACATCACGCCTTTTTTAATGTTAATAATTCAAACTACGTACGCGAAATAATGCCCTTAGAAGTAAAATGTTCAGTACTATATTTTGATCAAATTATTAGCTTTGTCTGCGATTGCGTTCACGTGAAAAATCAAAGTTGTATAAGCCTAAAATACTCCTTGTTGCTTGCACCTTCACACAAACAAATATTTCTGAAATGATAGGAGGTTCCAGCATCATGCTTTGGGGACACTACCTGACCGGCGTGTGTCTGCCCAACATTGGAATAGGGTTTAGTGACCCCCAACAAACACTTAACCATCGTGGCAGAAAATGTAAACTTTGGAGATGTCTAAAAATCGAACAACTCTTTGAGTTAGAAGACAAGTAAAAAAATACAAAACTAAAGGAAGTTAGTCTGAGTATCTTCTTTTCTTCTTCCTAAGTTTGTTTAGAATAAATTAACGTTGCGCGATAGGGCCCATTGTATTTCTACTTTTAAGATTATTATTAAATGGTTGGTGCACAGGTACAATAAAGTGTCATTAACTAAATATTTGTCAAAATTCGTGCGTCAACAAAATTAATAAGAACTCAATCACTGAAATTTATGTATTAAAATGAGATTGCATTATTTATTCTTATGACTACGAGACCGAGGTTTCCTGCCGCCTGTGATTTATTTAGCTCTCGGTCTAACAAACTTTGAGCCAATTCAATCAAATGTATAGGGAGCGTGTTTCTTACGGAACACATCTTTGCAGGCCATTTTACTCCTTCTCAGTCCACATCCTAGAATATTCATGGAAACTAAATCAGAAGTCACGGCTACGAACGTGAGTCCAAGTTGGTTGCTTTCAATTTGTTTTTTCTATTTTACACGTTGCAAAGAAATCATGAGACTTTTATTGCAATCGGAATAAAATATATTATGCCATGCACTTATAAGAGTTCGGATGCTTAGTCTAAAGTTGGTTGCCAGGCTTTAGATTAACCTATGTTAGGCCGGATTCTGAAATGAGACTCAAGCGTTGATCATTACTTAAATAGAGTTAGAAAGAATAAGAGCTAATAAGACTTAAGTCTCGTTCTAGAATACGTGCCTTACAATCCTAAATTCTTGGGGAAATTGTGCAAAGAATATCATATGCAATGAACGAGCCTTAAACATTTACCCATACAACCTATCATCCTATCCTATCCTATTCAACCTATCGCAGTCCACTGCTGGACATAGGTCTCCCCCATTTCGCGCCAGATATCCCGGTCCTCCGCTTTCTCATCCAGCCTCCACCAGCGACCTTTCGCAAGTCGTCGGTCCATCGGCCGGAGGGCGTCCTACGCTACGCTTGCCGAGACGCGGTCTCCACTCCAGAACTCGTCTGCTCCAACGGCCATCGGTTCTGCGACATACGTGACCAGCCCACTGCCACTTCAA
The DNA here is from genome assembly GCA_019425675.1 of Leucinodes orbonalis. NCBI lineage: Eukaryota > Metazoa > Arthropoda > Insecta > Lepidoptera > Crambidae > Leucinodes > Leucinodes orbonalis. The sequence continues at coordinate 75,421 of PQWD01008346.1, read as the reverse complement.
TTGCTGATCCGGCGGGCTATGTCGGTAACTTTAGTTCTCTTACGGATTAAATCATTTCTGATCTTATCCCCAAGAGAGACCCGAGCATAGCTCGCTCCATTGCGCGTTGAGTGACTTTGAACTTGTGAACCAATCCCGCAGTCAGTGTCCATGTCTCAGCTGCGTATGTAAGTACGGGTAGGACGCATTGCTCAAAGACTTTTGTCTTTAAGCATTGCGGAATCGTCGACGTGAACCTGACGTAACTTGCCGAATGCGCCCAGCCCAACTGAATCCTCCTACTAGCTTCCCTCTCGAAATTGTGCCGGCCAAGTTGGATGGTTTGGCCCAAGTAAACGTATTCTTGCACAACTTCGAGAAGGATGCCATCGACCTATCATCATTATGTCATAAATAAGGAACAAACTATGAACTCTGATATCATTGGTTGACGAACCATTTGGTGTTGTGGTTGAGACGTCGCCTGCAACATCAAGGGTTCCGGGTAGTACAATCATTTGTGTGCATTAAAATGTCTATTTGTAATGGTCTGGGAGTTTTCTATGTATAATATATATGTAATTCCAAAAAAAAATATAAGTATGTTTAGCCGTTGTTTAGTATCCAATATAATTGGTTTCACACTTAACTTGGGGCTAGATGGCGCTGTGTGAATGTCAGTGGATATTTATATATTTTTTGGTATACAAGAGTAGACCACAGAAGCCACATTTATTTCTAACTTATGATGACATACAAATTTCAAAGGCTAATTTAATAATTTAAAATTTAAACATACTTAGCGTCCGTGCAGGAATGTGTCAGTCACGTCCGACCCACGTCCTGTCTTCCGCTAGGAATATAGGCCAAGTGGACTACACGTGTCGATGCCCACCTAACTGTTATAGACAAAAGTGATCATACGCAAAGTGAATCTATAATTATTTGATATTTTGTTTTAGTCACATTGATGGAATTAATAACAGAATTACAAGTTGGTTAGGGATTGATTCATTCGTTTCATTTAAATATTTATGGTTAACGTAAATCATGGAATGAAAGAGAAACGAGTATGTAGGTATTCTAATTTAAATAAACAATAAACTTAATATGATGATATATTTAGGACGGTGGATATAGTTTAGTCTCCACTAGTTTTCAGTTTTGTTTCGATTATCATGTTTTCTGTATTGATCTATGTAAATTTATTGCGAAACAATCAAATGTCAGTCTCCTTTTTAATCTATCTTTTATACCAGCGAACTGCGGGACAAAGATCTCATCCATTATGCGCCGGAGATATCCTGGAGCTTCACTCAATCCTTCCTAATCAAAACTCCACTAACGACCATTCGTAAGTCGTCAATCCTTCTGGCCTGAGGGAGACTTAGGCTTAACGCGGTCGCCAAATCAGAAATCGTTTGCTCCAGTTGCAATCGGTTCTGCGACAAAAGTGACCGGTCCACTGCCACTTCTACTTGCTGATCCGGCGCGTTATGTCGGTAATTCTAGTAGTAGTTTTAAAATTTTTCCTTATGAGAGGTAAGGATAAATTTTAAGCACTTCTCTCTCCGTTGCCCGTTGAGTGACTTTGAATTTGTGAGCCAATATCGCAGTAAGTGTCCAAACTCCACCAGCACTCCTAAGCTCCGTATGTTAGTCTTTTGTTTAGTTATTCACAAGCGTAAAAATTGAGCGTAGGTTGTTTATTGGTGTGACTGTTGCTCTCCGATCTGGTGGGTGCAGGATCAAATTAAAATTAAATTAACGTACGTATTTTTGAATTTTCGGAATTATATGATGTTTATCCGATGCTCTTACGGTGAAGGAAAACATCTTGAGGAAACCAGCGCACGCCTGCGAAGAGATTTAAGCCCGTATTCTAGAACGAAACTTAAGTTTTGATCTTTACTTGGATAGAGTTAGAAAGGCATAGCGCTCTATACGATAAATAGCGCTATCCTTTTCTTACTCAATTTAAGTAAAGATCCACATTGAGTCTCTTCTAGAATACAGGCCTTAAAGGTCGTGCGTGAAGTCGGCCAATCTGCACTGGACCCGCGTGGACTACTATGTCCTATACACCCTTTACGGGTAGGCTCGTGTCCCTCGGTGGGACATATAATCAGCTGATGATTTAAAAGCGGAAATCATAAGACCACCTACTTCATTTATAGTTTTAATAATTTGTAGGTATGTAAATTTAAAAAATACAGGCACGATCGGAGAATTGATTGAATTCATTTTGAGCATTCGTTATTTTGTGTGTCCTGCGAAGCCGTGTCACAGTCAGTGGTCGCCGGAATATTTATGAACGTTCAAATCAAAACACGTCGAAACGAGGGCGGGCTTAAACAATATTGCAGACCGCTAGTTTGCGATTATAATTTTAAAAATACATTGTGTTTTGAAGAGAATCCTAGATTTAAAGTTAGAAATTTTACTACTGCCAACCTAAAATCGGTACACCATCAATCATTCCTATTTTATATCGTTTTGTTACAGGCTTATTATTCACTGCTGAATGAAGGCCTCCCCCAATGACTTCTTCCCGGCCCGATTTCTAGAAGTAGTCATCTATTAGGGTGGCTATCAACCACCTGAACAAAGTCTTATTTCATATTGTTTAACAAATGGACATATAAAATGGTTTTTTTTTAGACAAATTTTTGTTTTATTCATTTTAATGTTTTAAACCAAACTATGTAATAAATTCGGATCCCCACTTCCCACTGGATCACTTTAGTTTTTGCGCCATTTTACTACGCAAGCCTTGCATCGCATGCTCTTTTCAGTATTTTTCTCGGCTTTGATGACAAATACGAGCTAAATCCATTTGTTGCTTTTAAATGTGGCCGCATTTAGACACACTTTTGTTGTCAGCGAGTGTCTGTATTTTTAATACGTTACTGCCTGAACATTTCACTCAAATATCGCTGCTCTAAGCGTTTTTTTGGAATAGTTTTAAATAATTTAATAGGCTTTAGTTTTAAACATACAAAGATTTTATGGAGAAACCGCGTCGCCCCCGCAAAGTATCGACTTTTCTATGCCATTCCCCAAATCGTACCCCATAGCCTCTATCCCGGTCCCGGTCCCGTGTCGGGTCATCGACCGCCGTAAGTAGGTCACGTCGACTGACAGCATATATATTTATATCGGTCGATGGACTTGCTTTGACAACACGCGACCGCCCTTTGCTTTGCGGAATGTTAGGCATTGACTTGTGAAGTCGTTCGCTCATGCAATATCTATGTCAATTAAAAAAAACGGTCCATGACTAGGTTCTAGTTTTAATTATGTTCTAAATTTGAAATTCGTTTAAAGTTACTCTTTAATACTCGTTTTTAAATGTATAATTAATTAGGTTTTTTAATGTTTGATTTAATTTTTAAAAATCTAATTGAATGAAGAGTCATTAACGTTTCATTTAGTTGAATAATTTTTAATTTCGAAATTATTTATTTATTGCTTACAAAACGCATGAAAATAGGAAGCACTCTCATTTGCTATTGAAGCAATCAAGTAATCAAAGACTAAGGTACAAAATACACTTTCATGTTTTAGTGCGTTCCTTGCTATGGTTCCTTGTTTTATACGAATATTATTTGTTACATGATATGTTGTCAGTGATTGCTTACAAAAGCTATCTAACATCAAGTATACACGACAGAGGTGCGCGAAGACTTTTGTTACGGCTCGGCTCAACGGAGCGCAACTCAATCAGGGTTACCATGACGACGGATCTTTTAACTGTGATCACGCTCATCATTGTCTATATTAAAGCGGTATTCATTTGGAACATGTCATTTAAATTAGATTCATGAAACTGCCTTCGAGGTATAGTGAGTGATCTGAGCGTTAAAGCTAAACTTATTTTTTTATGTTACAGGACGGTCAGGTCGCTGGCGTGATGGTAAGTGATACGCCTGACCATGACAGAGCGGCATTGAAGGTGACCAACAACTGATAAACAGTTATTATTCTCCACCAATGCCGCACTGCACCCGTCAACATTTTACAAGCTCATCATCATTAGCTCATTAAACGTCCACGAGGGGCACGAGCCTACCCGTATAGGTTGTTTAGGCCTTAGTCGTCCACGCGGGCCCAGTGCGGATTGGACGACTTCACACACAACCTTTGAATCTCTTCGCAGGCGTGCATGAAGGTTTCCTCACGATGTTTTCCTTCACTGTAAGAGCGTCGGATAACGTAAATATAATTTCGAAAATTCGAAAACACATTGGTACGTGGGATGAACCTCAGCCGCCCGGTAGGAGGGCAACAGTCCACACCATTGAGCCACCGACGCTCTTACAAGCTAGTAGCATCCTGAAACAAAAAAGTGTGTAGCACTCCTGTTTCACAGCATGATATCTGGCACTGCGGTGGTACCTACCTAGACGGCTCAGTATCGAATCTTCCAACTAGTTAATTGGGTTCCTCGCAAACCGCATAGCGAAAGTAAGTATTTGGGCGATTTATCCCCGTTTAGTATAGTAGGTACATTTAGGCTGAGTCACCTTGTCTGCCGGTTGTCTGAAAAGATGGTTCCATGCTTAAGAGGGCACATTTAGCCGTCAGTCCCGACTACTATCTCAGTAGAGTAGTCATTAACACCCACAAATCCATATTGGGTCAGATAACCCAATCTCTCAATTGATATGCTATCAGGGAAGGCCCGTGACCAGGACAGGGATGTTATAGGCTAATGATAATGATGAAATTTACTTGAAGAAAACCTTGCGAGTAACTTGATGTTTGGTTATTGGTTAGGTATTGGCTACTGTTGCAATAAATACTATAATGTGTTATCAATACACCAATTATGATTGAATTCGATTTTCTTAAACACCATCATTTAATTGTTTTTAAATTTTTAACATGGCTTCATTAACTGACATTCCAATTTCTTTGTATCACGTAAAGCAACTCATCCGAGTCACGTGATCACTTTAAAATGTTCTAGGTCACTTCCCACTTAAGGCCAAGTGCCTATTTCCACTATCGTACATCAGATTATCTCTAAA
>PQWD01008346.1:0-68493 GCA_019425675.1 Leucinodes orbonalis | reverse complement strand
TTGCAATAGCCGTGAGAACTGTCCCACCCTCCACGTGACAATGGACAGACGGACATACAGACAAATTAATGAATTTAGGCAACCGCCGCGAGATGGCGATAAATCATTTGGACATGAATAAACTTGTTGTTTTTGTATTTGGTTCTTTGCGGGGCAAATAACTGATGAATAATGAATCATCATCATCATCCATTACTCTAAACTCTTATCACCTGGAGATATCCGTTTGATTGATGTTACAGTTCACTGCTTAACTTAAGACCTTCTTTGCGATAGAGTTTTGTCTTAATTACTATTATTGGTAGGTGACTCAGAAAGAGCAGTACCTACAGTAAGTAGTAAGCATGGTAATTAAGGCAAAACCCTACCGTAAAGTAGGCCTTAAGTTAAGCAGTGGACTGTAAAGCCAATTAAACAGATAGCCTATCAGGTAGTAAGTAATTTAAAGGTAGTGGTTGATGATGCATCCTTACTTAAGCCCTCTCGAACGGGCACTTGTGCGATTATTAGTATTAGTAAAGCAGAATTGGCAAGTATATCCACTACCATAATATGACTTCAGAGTTCTATGATTACGAGCAATTTGAAAATACATGTAAATTCATGTCTTATCCCATGTAAAATTTTGTTGTCATAGTTTAAGTGAGAAAATAGTTAAATGAATGTTGAAGCATTGGTTTACCCATATGGTAAACGCATAATATACCTTCAAACAACTGACGTCAAAGTGTTGTTCATCATTCATTGACAGGCGTTTCTCCTTTTAAAGCACTTTTATATAATTAACGCTCAGGAGAATATTCGATGTCAACAATGAAACCATTTAACTTTTTATTCGATTTAAACTTTATCGGTGGCCATAAATCAAAAATGCTTATTTTGTAGCCTTGCCGAAAAGTTAAAGAAAGGTTGAATTCATCGCATTTATGTTACCGTATCGATTTCACGAGTATTTTGTAATATTATGCCGGGTATGACCTTTCGACAGTCCAAATAAGGCATACTCATTCGTAAGAGTAAGTGACGCTAAAGTTAAATGTTCTACTGTATATAATTCAAGGGAACTGACCCTTTTCTTAGTGGGTAACAATTGTATTTTAATTTGCTGTTGTGGACATTGATTAATTGTATTCATTTGTTCAATTCTATTCAATTAATTATCGCGCTTGAAAGTAGTACTGCACATTTCGCGGCGTTGTTAAACATTGTTTTGAATAGACCTACAAATAGTTTATTATTAACCATAATTTTAGTGTACTATTCTTGTAAGAAGGCGAGTGACTAAACTCTATAGTTATTTTGAGCGTCGAGACTATTTTCCCGGCTAGTCCACTTTACTTCATAGCTTAGTCAAGAGAGAACTTCTATGAATACAACAAACCAACAGAGACTGATTTTAATAATTTTACAAATAACTTCTAATAAGATTCAGTTAAAACATACAATTTTTAAGTCCAAAATCAAACGTTACCGACCGTATCTCTGGAAACAAATGACTCCAATTTAAACAATGGCTCAGCCTTATTAATGTTATTGTCGTCTATTGTTATTTTGATTTTTTTCTTACTTAAATGTTTGTCTAGGTTTAGGTTATAACATAATACTAAGAAATAGAGTACATTTATTACATCCTCATTGAGTGACGTATGTATAGATTTATTTATTTCATAGATGAAGTTCCGCTTCTAATTTCTGATTTTGCACCATTTTTTTACTTCCATATAAATATAACTAAGGCCAAGTCACCATATACGGGTGGCTCGTAACCCTCGTTGGGACGTATAATGAGCTGATTATGATAAACATATTTATTAAATACGTTCCCTATGAGATTTCATCAGCAATCTAGAAATACCTAGGCTACCAAGCACCCCAACGCCCTAAACCGAGGCTCAAGTCCCATTCGGGGACGCCCTTAGGCTTGTTGTGTAAATTTTAAGCTGAGAGCCATCTGCGCTCGCCAATTGCCCGGTGACGCGGCCATCTGCGGCCAAAAGCGGTAGTCAATTCGAAAAAAAAATCACACCGATCCGCACTGGATAGGGTACCTCTCCATAAGAAGGGAATCTTATGCAGAAGGGAAAGGCCAGGAACACCCTGCAGAGGACGCTATAGGCTTAAGATAATGATGAAAAGACCTCGATTTTGAAGTTTCATCGTCAGTGTCGCTGCACAAGCCCTACAAAGTGGGTGCATCGTGAGCTGGCCAGTTGCCAGCATGCACCGCTGTCGCTATGCACTCGATGCGCCGTTTTGCTCGGTTTTATAACCATGTCGGGGGCTATTCTTGAAAACGATAGCATACAGTGATATTCTCGAATGTCGTTTATTAGTTGGACCCTATATGACGACAAGTATATAAATTTAAGGAGTCTCAGTCTACAACTTTTGAGATCCAAGTCATCCTCACCCGCTTTGATGAATTCTGACCATTAGAGAACGAGGATGTTAATTAGAAACCTCAAATAAGCATTGCATTAGCGCGGCGGGTTATACTCCCGCTTAGCAAGCAACAATTCCCTTAACCCATTGAACGCCGGGAATCTAGACACAATGGAAAATCTATTGCGTCTGGCGCCTTAAGGCGTCATGGGCGGTCAAAGGGTTAAATATTTAGTATCCAAAACGATATTTGGACTTGGAAAAACAAAATGTATACGCTACAATTCTACCGCCAGCTCGTGTACAAGCGTGTCAAGAAATGTCAGTGTGTATTTATTATTAAATTTTTGGATACACTCTTACTTGGTTATAGAAATGAATTAATAAACCATACAAAAAATCCTCAAGTCTATAACAAAATATTATTATCTGTTACGTCAAGTGACCAATTTGCGTATACTCGTATTTTAAATGATTTTATAACGTGTCTATGTCATATAAAGTGCATAAATACGTCATACCTGTTCAATGAATCACAGAAAGTATTTTGCTTTTAAATCGATCATATCCGATCATGTCACGGGCTATGAAGTTAATTTAAACATCCAACTATCGTGCTTCAGATGATTGCTCTATTATTTAAAAGCTCGGCTCACGCAGAGCTATTAAAAAAAAATAAAAAATTGAGACTACAAGTACGAATAAATATAAAGTATTATTTGTCGAAAAATAAAATTAACTTTGTTGGAATGGGCAAATAATCGCTCTCATTCCGAGTATTTCAAATGTATAACGTTTGCTACTTTTGGTTAGTAATTTATAGCAGTTAACGCAATTATGAAACTATTATATTATTTATTTTATATTACTTTTTATTTAATTGTCACGGAATTATACTATTATATTATTTATTTTATATTACTTTTATTGTCACGGAATTATGAAACTATATATTATTTTATACTACTTTTAATGTAATTGACGCAATTATGAAACTATTAGACAGCAAACAGAATACTTCGTGGTGTGTGGTATCTTATTTTATTTTTTAATGAAAAGGTAGGCTAACTTGTCGCCGGCTCACCTGATGTTTAGTTTTTTGAAAGTTGCTAACTCTTGACATGAACCTTAAGACGATGAGCCTTTATCATCATCACTCATTAAACGTCCCATCGAGGGGCACAAGCCTACCAGTTAAGAGTGTAAGGCCTTAGTCGTCCAAGCAAGCCACATGGGCAAACTTCACGCACAACCTTTGATGTTTTTCGTAGGAGTGCGCAGGTTCTTCACCGTAAAAGTATTAAAACGTCCATATATTTCTATATTTCGAAAAGACATTGGTATGTGGCCATATTTGAACCTGCACCCTCCAGATCGCAAGGCAACAGTCCACACCAAGGAGCCACTGATTAGCCGTAGTATCTAGTAATTACTGTTTCATCCTTCAGATACAACTAAACTACAGAAGTTGGTTACTATAACCATACATGGTCTTCCCCTCACGTAAAATATATCTTTATTAGTTTATAAACTGGTAAGTATTAAAAAGGTTCTTGATATAATCGGTCGGTCCTTTTTTTTGTTTTACATTTGTTTCTGTATAAAACACAAGCTGAATTGAAAGCGAAAGCAATTTAAGGGTTTCATCAGGAGCTTCACAACGTCTGAACACTTTATTCTCTCAGAATTCCCAAGATCAGATTGTTTTAGAGCTCAGTACATAAAGAGAGATAAACGAGCCTTTTTCGATAAAGAACATCGTGCCTTAATACTCATCGTTCCATTGAGAACTTGTGAAATTGAAGGATTTTCAATGTAACATGCCGAGGGTCTCACAGATTTTCTTTTAAGCATGTACTGAAATAGTTTTAGACTCTTTTTAACAAATACAACATATTTTTTATGTTTTGCGTAATTAGATAAAATTTTCTACCATAATAAGTTAAACATTTTAAAAAATCATAGTCTTGTAAGGATCTGCTTTAACGAATACTCAATTTTACCCTTTAGCTCATAAGACAGACGTAATAAAACCCACAATTTAAACTAAAACCATTTCTGCTATAGTTGAAGCAGATAAGGTTGAGGCACCGACGGAAACGTCACATTTCTCTTAGCTCCCAAATAACGGAGTTTTTATTTTTAAATAGTATAGATATACAATTGTCTTGTAATTAGTTTAATTATTATGCTAGGTACAGACAAAGGACGCCTGGCTCGTCCTTGTCTGCAATAACTCCGCAGCGAAATGACCGTATTTGGAAGTCGCCCAAAGGCCTATTTTTCCATGGAGCTTATTGAAACGGATTCTGGGCCCGTGATAAATCGTTCATATTTGTCACGGCCGCTCTGATATTGGTCTGGCGTTTCGTTTTTGTTTCTTTAATGAAACTGAAGCAATCGTTTAGGTGGTCTTTTGCGGCGATTTATTAAGTGGAGCGAAACCTTTGATGCTCTTTGTGGATGGCTGTGCTTGTCTCTCGATTATTTCGTCTTTTTCAATTTCAACGTAAACGGCGTGTGGCAGCAGACTGCTTTTATTTTTTTTCCTTTGCAACAAATATCACGACTTGCGTTATATTTGAAAAAACCAAAAAAGAACAAAATTTTACTGCTGGACAGTTAACCATAATAAATATTTTGTAACTCATACGAATACTTCAATTATGATTATCTTTCTATTGTCATTGTGTAGCTACTTTCTTAATAATATGGAGCAGTTTTTTTACTTCTTTTCTTTATTTCAATCTGGATAATGGTACTGATTGCACATTTATTTTAAAACCATACAATTATTGTATTATATTTTATAATTATTACAACAAAACCGTGCTCCCATTCTACGTACCCTTCTTGTACGTTTTTGATTTTAGCTTGGTTAATAGCAAAGATTACACGGAGTACTTTAGAATTACATTATTGAAAGTACATGCCGTGTACACCCTAAAATGCCTAAAATTTTTTATAGACAATTTTGATGATTTGCTGTTATTTTAACAAAAGAGTTGTAGTGTTCAGGTTATTTTTCTCATCGCATATTAGGCATCGCAACTCTCCTCCGTAGGTAATAAATTTGATGACCTAAGACTGTGTAAATTTGAAACCAAGTCAACATTTGAATTCTTTACAAGCATTGCATATTATTCTAGTGTATAGCTGACTTGCTGCCTACTTTCACAAGAGTGAATGTGAATCTTTAAACGAGTTCTTTTGTCACCGATTTCCATTGGAAACAGTTCAACATACAACATTTTACTATCAGGTACAATATAATTTAATATTATAGTAATCAATGCTTTAAAATCATAATAATTTTTGATTTTGTATTTTGAAAACCGATAGAAGAAATATTGATAGGTAGTGTACGTATTATTGGAACTTAATATAAAACGTGTATTTTGGCTCGAGGAAAAGATTTTCTTCTTCAAACATTATTTTGTCTTCAATAATTCTACATCGATATTTATTTTGGACCTACTTATAGATACATATTTGAGGTTACTTTTAGAAATTGCTTGTATAGAGGTATTTAAAAAGTATACAGAAAAAAATGCTGCGATTCTATCTTATTTATTCTTATTTGCAGATGGAGTAGAGTAGAATTAATCGTAACTCAGTTATGGTATTTCGTACTTTAATTTATTTCTGGCAGAATGTCCTCTTTTTCGTTGTAATGCTTCAAATCTAAAATCGTCATTGCTCTTTGTAACTTTGTATATTATAACTAAATTTACTCTTCATTTCAAATCATCATCATCAGCTCATTAAACGTCCCCCGAGGGGCACGAGCCTATCCGTATAGGGTGATTAGGCCTTAGTCGTCCACGCGGACCCAGTGCGGATTGGACGACTTCACACACAACCTTCGAATCTCTTCGCAGGCGTGCATGAAGGTTTCCTCACGATGCTTTCCTTCACCGTAAGAGCGTCGGATAACGTACATATATTTTTCGAAAATTCGAAAATACATTGGTACGTGTCGGGATTTGAACCTCAACCCTCCCGGCAGGAAGGCGACAGTCCACACCACTGAGCCACCGACGCATTTTAAAATACCTAATTATTTTTTCAGTTCTTTTATTGCAAATAGTAAGTTTTATCGGGAACAGATTTCAGGAGAATCTTTGGGAGTATTTTTGTTTTTGGAATTGAACAAAATAGAGGTCACTTTAGTCAAATTCAGAGTGAATTGTAACTTCAGGGAATTTAACGTGACCCAGTTACTATTTCTACGCAAATAAGTAAAGCATTTGCAAATCGAATTTCTTGCTGCTGAGATCTCTGCGTGGGATCTCTTCTAAGATATCGGAGGTTCGTTAATTAGCACCAACAGTCAATATGTTCACTGCTAAGCTCTTCCTCTAAGAATTTTAAGGGTAACAACCTACTGGTCCACTACATGGTGGCGGATTTGCACAGTCTCTTTTACGTCCAACGATGTAATACATTAACGTCAGGTTGGCTTGAGCCTTGATAATTGTATGTATTTATGTATATTAGATGTCCCCTTATGTTATGTATGCATAATTGCAAAAATATATATACGAAAACACCTATTAAATTGAATCTTTTTATTTAATTCAGATCCATAGAGAACACTTATGAATGCCTAATTTGATTCTACCACTGCTTTGAACTAATGTGTCTGTTTATAGTGCCGTTCATTCATTGAATCAAACAGCCCATGATGTCCGATTATACGGCACAGGCCCTATCATGCAGCATGCTTATGAGAAGATATAAATTTAAGTTAGAGAGAGGCCGTTACCCTTTTTTTTTTCGAACTGACTACTGCTGTTGGCCGTAGATGGCCTTTACAGCTTCACCGGGCAAGTGGCGAGCGCAGATGGCTCTCAGCCTTAAAATGTACACAACGAGCCTAAGGCGTCCCAATGGGACTTGAACCTCGGCTTAGGGCGTTGCGGGGGGGGGGGCTTGGTAGCCTAACATATGTTTGGGGAGAAAAGCGGCCCGGCACATGCCGGTTACGCGAATAGGGACTGTGCGAACCTACAAGGACACGCGACGATGGCCCCTCCGGCGGGGGCGGAATCTCGGTTGTCGATTTGTGGAATGTAATCTTAGTGTTTTAGCTATTTCAGCCGCCGATGCGGCGGCGACCGTGGTAGAATCGTCCGGATCGTCTAGCAAGTCCCGTGGACGCCGACGTTTACGCGCGCGAGTTGAAATGTTATTATTATTAGCTGCTGTTGTAGAATAATCAGCAGAGGAGACAATGAGCGGGTTTGAATGCGCTATTGCCGAGTCGAAGAAGCGTTTGGACGCCAACTTTAGGTACTGCGAAATAGGCCGTTACCTACTACGCAAGACTGGCTGCGTCTATTGCTTTATTGCCTTTAAATTATAAACTTTGGCGCATATGCTATGCAGTAAAGTTTGTACAACTTATGCTGTACTTCAGAGCAAAAGATTGAAGTAAAGTGTTGATAAAATAAATTCAAATAAATCATTTTTTTAATGTACGTACCTGGCTGTTAGGAAATGTGGCGAAGGCGGACTGTACTTTGTGTAAAGCATGGTCTTGCTGGTGTCCCGGCGGTGGTCGGCCCTTTGGGAAGTGGAAGCGGGGTATGACTCGCGCCGGCGCACCGCTACTCGCTGCGCCTCGCACTGTCCGCTGTAATGTCGTGTGCGCAGGCGCAGACGCCGGCTTCGGGGGCGCTGACGCTGCGTAACTCTGTGGACAAGCAGTTGACTTGTAACTTGTTTTACTGTCTCAGTTTAATGAGAATTACAATACAAATTGAGTTCTACCTAAGACATATAGTTTAGATTTCGCCACGACAAAATCCATGCTAGTACAATTACATTAGCATTATAGTATGAACCTAGCAGTTCTCGGTCACAGGTTCACAAGCCGTCTCTACCGCTGGCAGTGTTTCCGAATGCCTTTGCCAATATTCACACCTTGTCACTGGTTTATTTTCCAGCGTTGGTCGGTCCAATGAACCCGTAGTTACCTAGTTAATGATGGCACAAGTAAAAATATCGCGAATGTAGTGCGTATGACGTGACGCCAGCGAGATTATAGGCCAAGGAGACTGAGACCGTATTGACGGTGCCAAAGCTGATAGGAATGCGATTACATACAAACATTATATAGAATACACAATCATCGATCGTTAGCAGATTGTCAAACGTGTCGAGGGAATTTCAAATCTGTATAATAAACAAATAAAAATAATATAGTTTGGTGATAATAAATATGGTAATCAAGTGATAATTTACAAAAAACTCCAAGTTTTATAACCACAATAAGTTTAATATTTGATCTGTACTTAGGTAGTGGTATGTAACAAAACAATTTTTTTATATCATTTCATACAAAGACATATTTATTCAAGACTAAGAAAATAGATACTCGTGACATATTCATATAGAGAGAGATCATTATACAGGATAACAAAGCTTCTTAGATACTACAAATAAGAACAACTCAGAATTAACACCAATTAGCACTATTTAGCATTTATCAACTGGTATTTTACCCGGTGTTTTCTTTTTCATTTAAAGCTAACTCAGATACAGGATAAAAACCGCAAATTTAAAAACAAACAAGATTAAGCTGAGCATAACAAAGCAACAAAAAAAATTACATAATGTTCTTCAGAATCACTAAAAGATTGCCGCGATTCCGGTACATATATTTCGCGACCAAAACATTTTGCAAAGGCAATGAAAAACGATGTAGCTCAACCTCAACGCGGCAAGCGGACAATATTGCCTGCGGGTATAGTACGATTCACGAAACATGACCACTGTTCCAAAGGGAACCAAAAAAGAACCTTGTCTTTTTTGGGTCCCTTTGGAGGTGCGGTGGCGGCTTCGGTGTATTTTGTTTACGCTCATGTCATTTTTCAATATGTCATAATTCTTTTGTTTAACTCTCATTAAAATAGTCCCCATCTTGCTTAGAAAGTCGCCATTTATGGTCATCTTTCGTAAATCGTACTATACGCCTGACGAGGTGGGGAGCAATTTCCAAGATTTATTGCCGTGCGATTGTACGGAGCTGATCCGACCCATATCTCGTCGCAAATACCTGAAGTTTCGTTATCGTTTAGATTTTCTCGATGATCCGATAATCTTGGGGCTGCATCAGCGATAGGTTTACGGTATCATTTTTAAACTGGATTACAGACGATTCGTTTCTGAAAATCTCATATAATCTTTATGGATAAGATGGGTACAGTCATCTGAAAATCGGAGTATTCTCTTTAAAAGTCTGATGTTTCTTGGTCAAGAATAAAATTTGCAAAATTAAATGTCGGTCACAAAGTTGAACAGGAAAATTTATGAGTATTCCTTTACCGTGTCATTTCCAAAAAGTATTAATTTATAAATGAGTGTCCCTGTATAATTTTATTTATACAATTCCATTTAAAACATTACTCCTGAAATTAGCATGTCTATTTTGGCCGTCTTTTATGAATTCAAAATACGTTGTTAGGACTCTCTCATTTTGTTGGTTTAAATATCCTTTCAAAGTCAACATTGACCCACATTTGCGTCAATACATGTCCTTTGGCGATTACAATAGATGATACGGATAAAAATGTTGATCACGTGCCGAGGATCATGTCGATCTACTTACCTGTATTCATTTTCAATACACGTGAAATTTCCATGAATAGAAATGGTATTTATACCATAACGTATTCCTCCTACCACCTACCACAGCTCAGGTGCCCGAGTTTGACAGTTCTCTATTAGATAGGTATTTGGAACAGCCATTGCATCAGACAGCAGATAAATTAAATCTTTGGATCAAATTGACACTTTATTACTAACTTTTATATATTACAAAGTAAATAAAATTTTGCCATATACCTTGTGGCATGGGGAGATCACTGTGCAGCAGTGGACTTCTAACGATGTAATAACGATGATGATAATTACCATGTATTTCGCTTTCGTTTCAGTATGTTTCAGATTGTATGTGAATACTATAGGTATAGTCATTTTGTATACAGGTTCCGACATATAACATCAGTTATAATTTTTGGTTAGTGTTCCAAGTAAATTGGTAAGATAGCCTAGGACACTATTGGATATTTTGACTAAACAATTTAAAGTTTCATGTGTGACAATATCTACACTGTGAACGCAATCATGTAGGTAGAATAATTGGTAATTGTCATGACAAAAACTTTTTATTTAATGATTTCTCATGGCTTACTTAAGTGTCTGTAGCGCATAAATCCGATTAATTAAAGAAGCCGATTCAATCCTCAATATGTCGAACTTCGAGATACAGATATCTGTGTATTTATATGCACGTATAGTAGTATACCTATAGATAAATTAGTATCTTCACCAACACTCTTTCTAAACTCCTTTTTTGATCATTAAGGTTTTTCGTCGCAGAATAGGAAAGAACGCAAATTTATTTTGAGCAAAAAATCATAAACTTGGCACATCTACCGAGTAATGACCCGAGTCGTTATGTACTTAAGGCCGACCTAAAAACTCCTTGTGTACACAACAATTAAAACACGCTGAATAAAAATAATGTGACTTTACGGGAAATTTCAATCAGGCGCAAATTAAATGGTCTATAAAATTTACTTTCGTAGAGCTTTTCGTATTGCTTTAGGGGAGCTTAAGGGATGAATTAGTCAGCAGATAGAAATGGGTGAAAAGAACCTGTATATAAGTTTGCCAACACTTTACAGGTATTTTGTTTAAACAAACAAACAAAACAAAAAAACTTTATTCAAATAAATCTCTTACAGATACTTTTGAATCGTCAATTGTTATTATTATTATATTTTTTATGACTCTACCACCGGTTCGGAATAAGTAGGATAGGTTTTTATATCGAAGCTGAAATTAACGGTACAAAATGTAGTCTCGCAGTGTCTAACAACAACAAACGTGTCTAAATTCATAAAATACATCTGTACAATTTGTGACCAGAATTCAGTTGCTGCTCTGAAAGGTTTGAATAAGAAAAATGTTCCAGTTACGCGCATACGAGGCATTTCTTGCTTGACAGAAGATAAATTGTTAAGCTTGAATCAAGAACAAAAAATGTCATGATAAAAAATGTAAATACAGATATCAGTGTCTAGACAAAAAATCACGTGGGCGCCACCGCCACTCCCAATCGAATCTTTGAACCGATCTCGTTTGTCATGCTTTTTCAAATCATGTGTGACGCAAAAAGGTGCAAATTTAAAACTGACTATTGTGATCGGTTGGACTAACGACTTGCCGGCTTGATTGATGGCTGCCGTCATCATCATTATCATGGTCTCATTGAACGTCCCCACCGAGGGGCATGAGCCTACCCGTAAACGTTGTATAGACCTTAGTCGTCCACGCGGGCCCAGTGCACCGACTAACCAACACCAACGACTTGGCCGACTTCACGCACAAGCTTTGAATCTCTTCGTAGGTGTGCACAGGTTACCTCACGATGATTTCCTTCACCGTAAGAGCGACAGAGAACGTACCGATAATTGAAGTGAATTAAACTTTGTTTTGTAGTAATTACTTAATACCCTAGTTCTTAAATACTTCTATTAAGATAGCAAAATCCTAAATGTCCAATCATACTCTTGTCAATCTACGAAAAAATACTGATTGTTTTTTTGCAACTATAAAACACTTGTATGAAAACATGACAAGCAAGACTCACAAATCAATTTAACGTCCATACTAGTCCAAGTGTAACTTTGCAAATTCAAAAGGATGTTTATAACAAATGACTTCTTATTCCCACGCAGCTGTATCGTCAATAATAAAGTATTTTATAATTTGCCTTAAAAACCTAATCACTATTGTTGCAGAATTGCATAGAAATATTTTTGTAAAAAAAATACTTTACTTTCTTATTTAAAACAAGGCGAATTCAAATACACTTTATAATATTTTGTGTCTGAATGTACATATTATTTAATAAAAAAATGTGAATCGTCTGATCGTAAGATATATACAACATTATAAGTTCGATGAGCTACAAATGAGTAAAATGATTTTGATTATAATTTGGTATTTACTGCGAATATGGGGTGCAAGAAAGGAGCCTCCACGTGGCGCACCCCGGAAGCAGCTAGGGCCGGTAACGCAAGTCCTAGGCTGACTGATCCTCTCAACACAACTGTTCAGAGGATATTTGAACTGTTGACTCATAGAAGAAGACTGCGAATATACTTTGAAGAATTTGGCAGGTAACCTCATACACCAATACGAAACAGAAAAATTAGTGGGGCAAAAAATTTTGGTTTCATTCTTTTCTGGTTGTTAATTTAAAACGAATACAAAAAAGTTGCAATTCTAAAGAAATTGAATTCATTTAGTAAAAGTAAATTGTAATATCAGGATAGACGCCATTCGTTTCATACTACCATGTTTTTTAAGTGGGTGATTATTCGTACGTGATAAAAAAATATTGTGTCATTCATACAAAATATTTTCATCTTCAGCCTGTAACGTCTCATTGAAGGGCACAGGCCTTTCCACACAGCAAAGTAAGTTATGATTGATAATGGCATATATTGACAATCGAAATCGCATATAATTTAGTTTTTGCTAAATTTGAACCCTATACTTAATAATTATTATAGTACGAATTAGATAATTTCGCCTTTGCCAAATAAAACTTTGAAATCCAGCGCTCGACTATATGTTTCTGGAACTCTACCAGAAAACTTTCTGTATAACCATTGACCATCTGTCCACACAGTTGTGCATTAGAAAATCGACCATTACGTAAGTTTTAGGAATATTTTGATCAAATCTGTATAAAAAGGCGTGCAGAGTCTCTCAGATAACCCAAATATCCAGTCCACCAAAATCCAATTCCATAGCCCAGTATCGTAGTGTCCATATATTCGCAATATATGGAAATGGTCTTTACACCTGGCGGGATCATCATGGGTTGTAGAATATTATTGTTCATACTGTGATGGAATCCACCACGTATAACATTCGAAAAAAGCCTCCTTGCTGTTGGATTCGGCCCTACACATGCATTCCAAAAGACCGGGCAACTATTTGGCCCGTGATTCTCGAGGATTTAGAAAATATAATAATATCAAAAACATTTATTCATAAAATTAAAGTAGAGATATGGTTTAAAAAACACATATCAAAATCTTAAAGTCGAAATCAAGTTATTTACGAGTAAGTATGTAAAACAAGATCGTTAATTTAGTGGCATATTTTCATTATATGCACTATAAATAATGTATAAGCGTCGACAAATAAGGTACCGAGCTATAAACGTGTGCTTAACGCAAATATTATTCTGATTCAAACAAAAGGAATGCTATAAACTCCCAAAGTTGACAAAGGTGCCAAGGATCGTATTTCATTGCCAGCTTGTCTTTTTCTAAAATAGTACGCAAAATGCGGTCCACAGTCATTTACCTTTTGAACGCCAGAAATCCAGACACAATAGAAAATATAATGTTTCAGACGCCTTTAGGTCTTGAAAACCAGTTTTATTAAAAGCAAAACTGTTAAACAATGTTTTCTAAAACTACTCTGCAGCTTTTGCAATTAATGAGGTCGATATCAAATCTTCTGTCTGTGAAATAATACAACACAAGGTAAAATGCTTAAAACATATTAAATAAATACAAATAGCGTAAACAAAAAGTGAACAGTCAGAAATCTTTTCTGTTTGTCAAGATATTTTGAAATTGTCTTCAGAATTTTAGGTGTACCGCGTTATTTCTCAAGAGACTGCCCAGTGCTAAGATGTTAGTGCATTTCTCTGTACATTTTCCTTGGACAAATATCAATTGGGATTTCGTAAATGTGTTGTTGCACCATTTCGGCAGTTTTGAAGCGACGTTCTCTTGTTTTAACCGTTTACAAGGTCATATTGTTATGTAAAATAAATATGTACCTAGACTTATTTAGACTCCAGAGTTACGAATTTAGATTTGATTGTAATATTTAGCAATGGTTGAGGATTAAAATATGCTACCAGAGGCCAAAATTGTTATTTTTATAGCATAGAGCACTTGAATCACGTAATGTTAAAGGAGAAACTGCATTGCCGACTGTTAGAAGGGGCAAGGGGGAATTAACCTAGGGACGCTGAAAGGGT
Source organism: Leucinodes orbonalis (assembly GCA_019425675.1). Classification (NCBI taxonomy): domain Eukaryota; kingdom Metazoa; phylum Arthropoda; class Insecta; order Lepidoptera; family Crambidae; genus Leucinodes; species Leucinodes orbonalis. The sequence goes on along the minus strand of PQWD01008346.1, from coordinate 54,026 downwards.
TATGGTCCCGTTTTCTCAGTAGGCGAAATGCAACGAGAATCATGTGATCGAATATGAATTTATGACATGTAAAACTGATTTACTTTTCATCAATTTTCTTTCATAAAAATCCATATTCTAAATTCTAAAAGTTGAAACTAATAACTACTTTACTCTTGCTTTTTTTGTTTTCCATTCATTGCTACCACAGATTTTAAATCGAAGATATTCAGCATTTGGATTTGAATCGCGAAGACTTAAGACACTTACATCGTGGATTTCAGATCGTTAACTGGTCCAGTGCGTTGGTTTGTATTAACTTACACACTCGTAACTACAAATAATATTTTCAATCGTGTAACCAGTGTTCTATAGAGGAGTTTACAAGGTTACTACCCAATAAAATACAAATTTATCATTTTCGTTCTAAAGAACTCTAATATATTTTCGTCTGTGCTGACATAAACGTGATTTATAAGGGCATATATAGCCTCTCATCGCGAATGTTAATCCCAATATTATTCCACGGTAAATCTCTGGATAAATCGGTTACTGGGCCGTTCTCGGAATGCGTGCTTTTATATGTTCAGTAGAAAAGTATACGTACAGAAAGCATTTAATGTTAATAATATCTTACTGCTAGTAATAACTTAAGTCACTAAAACAAAAACATTTGATTTGTGTTGGCTTTGTAGTGTTTCAAAGACGCATACTAGGTACTAAGATTGTGATAATAAAACAAAATAATGGCAGCTGTTTCATAAATTATGTATTTTATAATTGGTATCAAATAATATATTAAACATATACAATGATGAATGTAAAGTTTGGTTGTTTACTTAATACATACAATATAGTTCAAGCATAAAATATTCAGCATTACACATAGGAATCAGAAAAACTAACATCGTAAGTTGAAAACTTTGGCGTCGAAGAATTGATATCAATAGATTCACATTCACACTTAGTTACGGGAAAAACTTATCTCACCCTCGAAGTTCGCATTACAGTACGTTTTATATTGACAACTAAATATATGCTTAAAAATATTGAATCGATCGAATAAAACGCATTAAAGCTCTCTGACCTAATGCCAGGTATTATTACGTCTTGTAATCAAATCAAATATTACGCATCCATTAGATCGATGTGGGTTCATTACACCTCGTACGAATCTCGCTTCGAGTGGCAAGACCACTATCCGCAAGTGAGCTGCGTTTAATTATTTGGCTGCGTTTCAACTTCCACTGTAGTCGTTGTTCTAAATCACCGACTAGAATAATGCAAGTCTAGGGCTACTGAAGTAATGCGATGCGATTTTGCAACGTTTACTACCATGTGCTGCGACGTATGACGTGGCGTCGCACAATTTTACACATTTTATTGATTACGTGTCTTTACTATTTTTTATGTTTTTTTCATAATTAAACAAATGAGCAGACGATTACCCTGATGGTAAGTGATATCGCCACCTATTGAAAGTCATTATTCAGAAGGAGCAAAGAGTGCGTTGATTTTAGTCTTCGGTAACATCATTCACTCGGCGAAAACAAAGCTCGCGTTATTTCACGCCGGACTTTGTGGGATGAAATGTAATAAAATAAAGGCCATCAAATAGTAAGCTGTTTGGAAGGTAGAGTTTGATTTACCCTGAAAATACAGCGAAGATACGTAGTGCTGAGTGGCCATGATAATTGAGTACAAGTACACCAGTTACGCCAAACTTATTTAAAGAAGTTGCTGTTAACTTGTGAGATTACGATGTTAATAACAGGAACCTGTATTTGGCCTGCCTTTCATTGCTTTACTCAAAGCTACTTTTTTCAGAAGATATATCTGTGGGTATTTGGTTCTTTTTTATTCTCGGTTTTCAAAACAAAAGCAACTGTGTGACAGCCCTTATTGGACCTAAAACAGTACAGTCAGGAACAAAAATAGCTGATGTTTGCATCTGCAAAATCTGCTTATGCCAATAATGCTAACTAGTGAGCCAGTGGTGACTTAACCAAAGACAACTTGTGACCAAACAACTCAAGAACTCTTCGTAGGCAAATCGGAGATAGCTGGGTCTTGAGATTAAGTTTGATAGACGCATAAATGTAACCAAAACACATTAAAGAGCTTATTGTACCGTGTCGACTGATAAAGGTGACTAAACAAGAAAGGTATTTTAAAGCAACTAACGAGATTTCTGTAAGCGTGAGTATCATAAAAGGAATATTGATGTGCTATGCACATTAACTCTTGTTTATTTCAGATATAAGGCTGTTTAGAGAGAAATTATGTAATTTGTTCAATTCATTATAATAAAAATGATATTTGTGACGTCTTCCCGGTTCAAGAGGAACCTTTGGAAAATTAAAGGTATTTAAAATAGTTTATTGACAGCACAGAACATTTCTTGTTATATGTTTGTTAGCTGGAATAACAAGATGGATCATCAGTAGAACAAAAATCAGTTTTCCCTATCTCAAAAGAAAACAATAACGAAGCCGCATTCTGTATGTATAAATTATACTACATAACTTAGGAATGTAATCAACAATTAAAACATATTCAAGATTCAGTAAATTCTGGGCTGAATCTAGACATCATAGTTTATCGCTTGGTTAGATTCCCGCGCCTACGGTTTTCAATGTTATTCGTTAAAACATTCTTAATATATTCAATACAGTGATCGTGAGCTTATTTATATGTGCGTTTTGCATATTCACTTGCCATGTTTCTGATATCTCTTATGCCTTGCCTTTTCATTGATTATGATTATCTCGATCATTCAGTGTAATTTACTATTTGCAGAGTATTTCTTGGGTATCATTGTCCGGAAGATTGTAAAGAAGCCAAGAATAACAACAAGCAATATGATAAACCACGATATCTAGAATTTGTAGGGAATAGTATTCTTTCGTCTCTTAGTTATAATTGGATTGTTCGTAAGTGTATGATATGAATTACTTACATTCGGCTCTCATGCAAAACGCCCAATCAGATTTGGATGAAACTTGGCTCAAAAGTTAATAAATCAATATTAAATGCCATAATTAAAAAGTTAACGCAAAAAAGTTTGCTCGAAGTTTGTCCACGTCGCAGGATCGTAATCGACAAGTTCGGCCAAAATTGTGAAGTAGTTGCACGCTAGACTATGTATTTAAAATTTTATCGACTGACTCATGCAATGCGATCATCAATAATGCTCCGCAGTGTACGTATCGCAATGGATTCCCTCGCTCTATATTTATAAAGACGAACAGCGGGGAGACGCGGGAGGGGGCGTCTCGACCACGTGGTATAAATTTAGTCGCGTGCGCATGTCCGAACACTCCAAGCCAAATCGGGAAATGGGAATGGCCTGAGGCTTATTCAATCGGTGGATAGCATATAAACCGTCAGATTTGACACGTACAGGTGCAATTATACACCGCCATAGCTCGCTGGCATAAGATAAAGTGGCAGGGCTGGTCACGTATCTCGCAGAACCGATAGTCGTTAGAGCAGAGTTCTGGAGCGGAGAGCTTCTTGGCTAGCTTAGCATAGGACGCAGCGATCTGAACCCAATGCTCAGATTATAAGACCTTGGAGATAGTTAAATGCATCTAACACCATAGATTTCAACTTGCTTAGTGAGATTTGCATATATTATTTTTACTTGGTTTATATCAACGTATTGTACCAACGAGGCCGTTTTACGTCATTCAGTCCTCTATTTGATAAAAAAATATTTAATTTGAACCAAAATATTTCAGTTAAATAAATAACGTATGTACCTAATTCTTAACTCATTAGTGTCGAGTTCGTGAGCATTGATTAGATTTTTCACATTGGAAAAACCTTTGCTAACACAGGGATTGGTGGGTGCAAACAAAAAGTTCGTTACCTCTCCGTCCTCTCACCCACGCTATGACTCCCTACAAAAGTCACGTAAGTATCGTCAGCAAAACAAGATTTATATGTACATGAAAACAAAAAAAGAAAAGAAAGGCAACATTATACACCAATGAGCCACCGACGCTCAGACTTATTCAGTAGTATTAATATATTTATAAGCAGGTTGTTTTATATCACGAATTGGTACTGTTTACTTCCCCGTAAGAATTCTTTGGCCATCCATCTGAAAATAACGTTAAATGGAAAGTGGGTCAAAATTATAATGTTTATGTGTAATACATTAACATTATAACGTACAACAGTTGTACGTGAGAACTTTTGTAAAGAATGACATGTCTCAAATACTACATCGTTTACCGGAGCCTCAAAATAAAAAATAATATTATGAAGTTGCTGGCTGTACGACTAGCACGTTATAAACGGTGTAACTAACGAGATAGTTACATAGGGACAACTATCATAAACAAGATAGTCGTTAGCTAGATGAAGCAAATGTAACAACGCTGTCTTTGGTTAATACGTCTACTAAAAACGTACCTCGTGCCTGAAAATGGATTTACACTGAGGTCATGTTCTAAGGTGCACACAATTCAGAGTATAATTTAAAAGTTATTGATATAAAAAGAATAACTACAGAGTTCTTACCGGATTCTGCTCGCTAGATCTCAACTCTTCAAACCGGTTGGTAGTTTATACTTTTAATTTGAAAAGTATATTTATTTTATTGTTTTCTTAAGAAGCATATTTGAATTTTAATTAGAAGTTTAATATGAGAAACAGTTCCCTGCTGCTACTTTAAGTACCACCACTTTGCTTTGGTTTTGGAGAGAAAATTTATACAACGATCAAGCAAATACTTTTATATAGAAGTCATTGCAGTTAAACATGTCCTTTTTTTTGGACAATCAAGTGGATCGGCCTACAATATCCTGATCAAACGTTGAAAAGGCATATAGTTTATAGAGTAAAATTTTACAGTTGATCATTTCAGAAACCACCTAAATTTCAAGGCTTTTTCATCTCTTAGAAATAACAGACATGAAGGTCGAATACAAATTATGCGGGTCGAGTTGCGGTAACGTGATAGTTTAACAAGTAAGCGATAATCCGACATGATTTATGTAGAATTTTCTTCACGATATTAAATCATCTCGCAATTTAAATTGAGGGCACTTTAACCCTCAGCTTTCGTAAAATTACCTGGTTTAGCTGTAAAATCTATTAGTGAGTAATCTATCTGCCAGTCGTATTAAATATAAATAAATATCTACTGACATTCACACTCCGCCATCTAGCCCCAAGTAAAGCGTGAAGCCTGTATTATGGGTACTAAACAACTATTAGATTTTTTTTGTAAATACATACATATATACACATAGAAAACACCCAGACCATTACACACAGACATGTTCATGCACACAAATGTTTGTAATGCCCGGGGATCGAACCCGGAACCCTTGGTGTCGCAGTCGACCTCTCAACCGCAACACCAAATGGGTCGCCAAATTAAAGCCAAGCTTTTTCTTAGATTAACTTATTATTAGATTCTTATTCAATTTTGAGATTTGCACAATATGTTTGTTTTAGGATTTCTTTATCATTAAATATATATAATGTATTAACTATTATTGGAATTTGTAACAATAAAAAATTCTTAAAGAATCTTAAGATGAATATCGCATTAGTTGCAGTTATAGTTTAAGTTTAATTTTTATTGGTTTCACCTTTATGTATGGGTAAGTTACTCGTTAAATTATACAATAATTACACAACAAATTTAATCAAGATAAGTCATGAGCAAATAATAAGTCATGATATCCCTATCACTACTTGCTTAAGTTTAATCGGCTTTATAACGATATATCAAGTAAAGCGCGGTCAACACAGAGCCACTATTTGTGAATAAGTTTGATGGAAATAGGCTCGAAATTCATCTACAAGAGAATAAATAAGCACCGGACGCCCGGATAAATTATGCAGGTCGTAGAGCGCTTACGACACGTTAACTCCGAGGTGAAGAGGGAGTCTGGAGGGTATGCTTTACGCCCATCATGCTTTCTAAGTAAAACACTTTTAGATGGTTGAAAATTAAAGGAAAATATTTGCAATACGAATGAAAATGGGCTGTTAGTACAAACCTAAGCCAGAAATTACACGTGTAAACGTTTTTCGGTTGGTAGTTTGTGGTATCTTCCACCAATCCGCAAAGGGGCCGGGCAGTCGGTTATGGCGAAATATCTCATATTTATGCTGCGTAAGAAGGCCTAAGCCCTGCAATATATCTTTTTAGGCTAATTGATGAATTGTATCTATTAACCGCAGACATTTCGTTTTCTATTTGCATTGGGCGTTTACGGTCCAAGGTCTAATCACCCCATGGCTATGCTGTACTGGAAGCCTGTGCCCTGCAGTGGGGCATTAGAGGTAGATGATGATACTAAGATCTCTGCTATCAATAATAATATGAATCATCCCAAAGGTTTCTCTCAGATTTTGAAACATTGTGTGACAGTTTATTTGTAACGAGATAACTGATAAATATGATTCTATCTATAACTCTCCTCGTTATTATCCCAAAAGCGTCCAATTTATTCCGCACAAATATTGTCTTTCGCAGAATTCTGCTACGTAACATATATCTTGTAATTGATCGCTGAGGTAAATATAAACAAGAATGTAATAATAATAATAATCTTTATTGCACACAGAAAATAAAAACACAATACAATACAACATAATAATGTATTACGATGAAAGATGGTATCATGTTATAAATCACTGTATTTCCAGATCTTCTAATTACCAAGTGCCTGTTTCAGAATACACAGTTCTACCACGCTAAAATGGTTACCAAAATTGTCTGGGAATCGATTCCGGATTCTATTTCGCTCATTTATGATTCTACATACACGTTATGGTCTAGTTACATCAAACTTATATTATTTCTTAATACCGATATTCAAATAAACTATGAATCAGCTCTGCGCTAAAATACAAAGATAGTACTGGTTGTAACGCGGCTTGAATAAGAAACATATACGAAAATAACTACCTAACATATAAATATGTGCTTGCATAGGGAATATGCAGAAATTGGTGGACACATGCCTTTAAAATTATATCGTGATAAATAATTCAAATGACAACAAAATAGTTTAAGTAATAATTATTTGTCAGTAATCAGAACATAACCTTACTTTCGCTTGTGGATATAAATGAGTGGTAGTATGTACTCGTGCTGAGTAAATGAAAACTCACAACACACTATACATGAGTCTAGATATATTTCCTACAATACTGTAACTTTTACTACCACGTCAGGTGAGTGAACTGATGATTATTTTTAACTCAGATTTGTAATAATATGAAATAGTTCTTAGGATTCCAGCACAGTCGTCATGCCTATTATGAAATATTGAAAAATTTCATGAGCGTCAACAAAATACAAGTGTTTTAGCTGTCGTCGCAGCCACCGCACCTCCAAATTGACCCAAAAAATGTCTTCAGTGCAGTGGTCATCTTTTGTTAATCCTACTAAACTGGGCAAGCGGCCAATATAAAAAAAAAAACAAATCAAAACTATTTATTTACATTTAAAGAAAGTTTACACTTTATTAAGGTCGAAGTCTCCCTTTAAGCAAGTACATGCCTGTGCCTGGTGACTCCGCTCTTTTTAACTACAGTAATACATTATTGAACACAAAAAATGATGTATTACCATGCAGTGGCGTGCACTCCATATATGCAAATAAGCAGTGCATATCCTGTGTACTCCGACAAACCTGAAATCCGCCCTCATAAAATATCTTTCCTTATTTTCCCTATATCAAACGATCTGCAGGCAACAACAATACTTATTTGTTGAGAAAAGGAATTCAAATTATTGTTTTTGCGATTCATATCATAAAATTGATTGCTCATAATATTTGTGCACGCCACTGTTACCATGGATAAATCGTGTCTCAACTGGCCGATTGCGCCCACGCGGGTTTTGTCTAGCCTTGAGCTAGGATAGGAACAAGTCCTATCTACCACAACAATATAAACATAATCACATTTCATAAACGGCATCTAGGACAGTCTACTAGGTGGTAGAGTAATGAGTTGTCCAGCAGTGCCAGATATCGTCCGGAGAAATAGAAGTGTTTTGCACTGTGTTTCGGGATGAGGGCACTGTAGATATAAATTGATTGATAGGGCTTATAAAGTCCCACATGTCAAGCTAAACGGCACACCTCTTAAACAAGTAAAAAAAATATATTTAGGACACTGGGTTACCGAGTCTTTAAAGGATTACCTTAATGTAGAGAAGTAGCGTAAGGCGCTGTGCGTTCGTGCTGATATGCTTTCCTGCAGGTTTGCGCGTTGCACGAAAGGAGTAAAAATTACTCTTTTCAATAAACATAAAACTTACCTAGAACTGTATCTATTTAATGCGAGAAGTCCCTTACAAACAAAATAAATCAACAACCAGGATTGGGGATCATTATGATTAATTTTAATATAAAAGCATTCTCTATTTATAGTTTTTACTAGCCAAATTCGCTCACAATACTCAGACTGTCCTTTCACAGCCTTGAACCTGCTCATTCAACCCAAACTTTAATGGTAATCGGTGTTAATAACTGAGAATCAATTAACGAAACGTTAATGAGAAAAACGTCTATTTTCGTTGATACAAGCTAGTTCTAGCAATTAGTTCACTGTTAACACGAGTCAATACATATTAATACCGAAAAATGTTAAAAGTTGAATTGTAGCGATATAGTTGTAAATAGTAGACAGATTTTTAATTAATTACAGTGTTACACTAAGAGTATTTTTAATTTTAGGAATGTAACTAAATGATTTTTTAATTTCCTATAAATCTGTTTCCACAATATTAAAAAATCCTAAGTGATATACGACGCATCCTTCTATCACCCATGAATCACGACGATGATGACGAAAACTGGGTATTCATCATCTTCATATCTATTTTACATCTGGGGAAATTCATAAAAAAGATTTGAATTCTCTTACTCATAAACCTATCGGATTCTAGAGCTGGACATAGGACTAATTCATTATCTGACAACCCATATGATACAATAGTTGGGAATTTGGCTACTTCACCACGGGTTCCGGATTCGATCCCCGGGCAGTACAAATATTTGTTAGTACATGTCTTTTTGTAATGGTGTGTGTGAATATGTATGTATTTACAAATACATAAGTATCAGGATAGGTTTATCCGTTGTTTAGTAACCATCTCTTTCTCTCTCTTCAAACCTATTGCAGTCCACTGCTGGACATAGGTCTCCCCCATTTTGCGCCAGACATCCCGGTCCTCCGCCTTTCTCATCCAGCTTCCACCAGCGACCTTTCGCAAGTCGTCGGTCCATCGGGCCGGAGGGCGTCCTACGCTACGCTTGCCAAGACGCGGTCTCCACTCCAGAATTCGTCTGCTCCAACGGCCATCGGTTCTGCAACATACGTGACCAGCCCACTGCCACTTCAACTTGCTGATCCGGCGGGCTATGTCGGTAACTTTAGTTCTCTTACGAATTAAATCATTTCTAATCTTATCCGTAAGAGAGACTCCAAGCATAGCTCGGTCCACTGCGCGTTGAGCGACCTTGAAATTGTGAACCAATCCCGCAGTCAATGTCCATTTCTCAGCTGCGTATGTTAGTACGGGTAGGACGCATTGCTCAAAGACTTTCGTCTTCAAGCATTGCGGAATAGTTGAAGTTAGGAAATGACGTAGCTTACCGAATGCCGTCCAGCCCAACTGAATCCTCCTACTAGCCTCCCTCTCGGAGTTATGCCGGCGAAGTTGGATGGTTTGGCCCAGGTAGATATACTCCTGCACAACCTCGAGACGGACGCCATCAACGCATATCAGTTGTGGCATGACACGAGTAATGGTGCTGTGTGAAAGTTAATGAATATTTATTTATGTAATTATCTAGATTTCTATTGTACCTTAAAATTTTGATTCGGCAAGGTACATGTAACTAAAGTTTTGATTTACGCATCTGGTATGTTCTTGTTGTTTGTTTAAGTTTATTATTCATTCCAAGTGATGCGTAATTTATAAATGTTTACCGATTTATATTTAGCCAATCCTGTTTATGCTACATCGAGCTATTGACAATAAGCCCTTGATGGGAAATTGCGTGTGACGTACTTCATCTTTAATCGGGCGAATAAATAATAGCATTCATTGATGACATTGCGCATGAACGAATGGTGTGGAACTGTATCTGTGTGAAACAATAATTTTATTGTTTGTGTGAAACTACTTACGGAACGGTCTTTAAATTGTCTTAGTATGAACTTCAAATATTCATTACCGAAAATCTGTTCAAAATTGTTTATTGAAAATAAAAAGTTTTAAAAAAGAAAGATTTAAATTCAATAAAAATCAATTCCTGCAATAAAAGTAGTGGTTTAAATACCTTCTCGTGACTAACTCTGGTGTTCATTTTATGTCGGAGAGCTTATTAGAGCGAATTGTATTTATGATTGCGGAATTGGGAATATCTTCAATTCGTAACACAAAGCTTCGAGGCATAAATCGTTTAATTGAAAATATCAAGTCTCTTTTTCATCTGCATATAATATAAATCATCCCGACATTATCACAATACAGGGCTGATGTTTAAATCATTGTTTCGAAGGCGATTCGATTATCATGGGTATAGAAAATACACTGTAATGCCTGTTTTTGTATGATGCTCGAGGTCATTCGCTATGTCATTATGATACATCATTTCCTTGATTGGATTGAACGTGTTATTTTTGTGGTAACTTTTTGTGCGCTGAGTTGACCATTTTAATATTGAAGGATACTAATAAAATGGATTTTTGGATTAAATAAATACAACATTTATTGCCTTTCTACAAGAAATTTGACAAATAAATGGTCCTTCCAGAGGTACTTACGATCTATCTGTGTCTGTAATGAGAAGCGATTGGATATGCCTCGGCTTTTGTTAATGAATTCTTCAGGTGTTCCACCATGAGTTTCAACTATCATTAATTAATATGTACATAATAGCTATGAAACTAAAATGTAACCAATAAATCATTTTTCAGATTTAATCGCGTATAAATTTAAAACTTGTTTTCTTATTTATTTGAAGATCATAAAAGGTTTTTGAACAAATACGTGTGATACTTCGAATATTTACTAAGTTCCTTATTAGTTTAGTCATATGGGAAACCAAGCTTAGGATTTTGTTAACTTTCAATATGTCAAAGTTTCAAACATTGACCACGTTCCTAGTCTACGATAGAAACTAAAACCGATAGAATTACCCCATCTGCATCCTTTTCACACAATCTACGTGTTTTCACGATATCAGCTATTCCTTTCTAACAACCAAGAACCCCCATGGGTTATTCTCCTTCGTATTTTGGTCCTAGCGTGTTCACCAGCTGAGCCGACGCGTTGCCATGGTAACCATTGATCGCGCGCCATTTTGGATGCAGGCGTCTGCGGAGGTCTATTATTGACAATGAAATTAAGCTAGACACAATATTGTAGCTATTTCCAAAGCTATATTTGAGAATTCGAAAATCGAATTAACTCGTAGGTAGTATAATTAATTATCTCATACCATTGGTTATACAATACAAAGAATCTGAAAAGTATCATGTCAAAAAGATGAAAAGTATACGAATTAGTAGATCTATATATAACAACATATATATTATATAAAACAAATAACTCGTATATGAACTGAGTTAAAACTTTGAAAGTGAGTAGTTTTGTTTATATTTATATCAAAGTTTTAGTGCATTTGCTTTATAAGGATAGATTAGAGAATATATTACCTATTTTCAATAGGTAATATATTTTTCGGAGTTGAAGGCAACTTAATATGTACCCGCATGAGTACCTTGGGGGAACCCATGAACCTCCGTTTTTTTTAAAATAGGGTATCACAGAACAGAAGATCGACCGAGGTTGAAAGTCTTATTTGACATTACTTTGTGTATATAATATCATCAAATGCAAAAAAAAAAACAAATATTATAATCAGAATCACTACATAGTATAAAACAATGACGCTTTCTTTGTATATATTCCCTATATTCCTATGTATGCTTAAATCTTTAAAACTACGCAATGTAAATTGATACTTTTTTTGAATAAATAGAGTGACTGAAGAGTAGTGAAGAGGAAGGTTTATATGTGTAATTTAGAATCAGCATTGCACCCGTGCGAAGCTGGGCCGGGTCGCTAATTCAGTTTTAATTTTTAGTCCTGTTAGTACATCTTCTAGAACTATTCTATTCCTTTCTAACCCAGACTACTAGAATATTCTAATAAAACCATTCCAATAAAACACGTCCTAATCCCGCGCCATTATGTCATTATCAACCACTTGCTAAATATTCACTCATTTTTATCCCAATGAGTTGCACTAATGAAATTTAATATTTAATTCAAGCCTTTGAGCGTAAGGTGGTCAAGGGCGGCTTGGTGCACGCAAAATTAAACCGTGTTTCAAAGCCAAACGGGCTTTTTGAGCTTGGGTGTAAAAGCTTGTGAAAAATTGCATTTCCCAGTGGCAGGTCGATGAAAACTTCTGCATTGCAACTTTGTCAGGGCATTCGAGCGGTGCACGTTGGCTTTGCTGACAGATGAATACGTCATTATCATGGATTAATGTGTCATATTACAAAGTTTTAGTACATTTTTTACTCGTGGTAATTGCCAAGTTTACGTGCCGTGAAAATGGCATATTGGTGCGAAATAAACGAGTACCTAAGCGTTTTATTTACATTAACACAACACGATCTAGTTCCAATTTAATTTTTAATATGGGTAGTTAACAACAGATAAATATACCATTTTGAAATACATACATAGGCATCCATACAAAATGACATGTTTTCGAACACAAATGTAGATCCTATTGTACTTTGGGGGTGGGGAATATGTAGAATTGAGCATTTAGGTTTTTATTTTGGATATCTCAGACCTCTATTGGCAACAAAAAATTATTTTTCTCTATCTGATTAAAATATATTTCAAAATAATTTTTTGAACTACCTATCAGTCAGCAAACCTGACTCCCCCACGCGTTCAACTAGGCGCCTGCCAATGGTGAATGCAATTTGCGAATGCAATCTGCAGGTGACATAATCATTGTTTCGCATCCTATCACGTGTTTGCTGGAGTTGAATTGCTTTGTACGTTATTTATAAACAGGCTGTATTGTTACGGAAATGATAACTTTATAACTTACTGAATAACAAGATTAATTTTAACTTTACTTTTAAATTTTATTAAGGATATGAGTGTCGTTAATAAATTCGTTGAATAAGATATCAAAAAAACCTTATGACTGGTCCAACAAACAATTCCACTTCTTTTTATTATTAACAATCTAAACTTATTAGCTTATTTCTATTTCTCCATCCTAAAGGTGCCTGGAAGAAATTGCCATGTGCGATAAGAACGCTCATTGTACTTACTTGATAAAATTATACATATATTCTTAATGTTTTTTTTGTGTAGAATGCAATAATAATGTAGTAAATACTATAAACTTAGTTTAACTGTATATTTGTATTCGTTATGGCGAAATGAAATTAAGTAATCGAGAAAAATCATGTGAATTCTGCTTTTGTGGTGTATGTATGTGTTATGTATTCGAACCCAAGTGGTCTTGGGTTCGAATCTCACGGGGGTCTATTATTTAAAATATTCTCCTGTTAGTACTTAAACAAATATTTCGTATTTAGGCCATAATTTTCATATAAAATAACAGACGATTATATGAAAAAAAATAAAGTTAAAAAATGCTTAAATCTCATCATAATACGATAATGTTGAGACAACACCTCAATGTAAGATTTTAAGCACAGATAAAATAATATACACTATAATTTTAAAATAAAATATACTATGATTTTAAGTATAGTTCCTAACGTTCCACATATTTTATATCGCCGAGAAATAATAGAGACCACATTATCTCAAGACTAACAGTACCAATTTCCACCAAATGTGTATTTTTCCTTTGATAGAAAATCTTCAATTTGCCGGACGACTGAGCTCGCATCTTTTATAAAATAAACATTTATTCTGACAGTGTCGCACTGGTGATAAAATCTCGGAGTCCTCGGGCTGAGAAAATATGACAATATTTTGAACATTGACCGACACACTTATACAGGGTGAACTCGTGAATAATGGCAATTTAATAAATGAGAATCTACTCGTGATTTAAAGTGTGCCTAAATATGAGGCAAATCTTCATCCTCTCTTCAACCTATCGCAGTCCACTGCTGGACATAGGTTTCCCCCATTTTGCTCCAGATTTCACGGTACCCCGCTTTTCTCATCCAGCCTCCACCAATAAGGTTGACTTTTGTACAATAAATACTTGCGTTGATTTTAGTAAGGAAGTTTTAGTTGATAGGCCCCTCAGTAGTTTCAGCCCAGGGCCCCACAAATTAACGATCCGCCCCTCCATGTGGCACCTGTGCTGGACCTATGACCGGCTGCAACTTATTAACTGCCCTATCATGTCATGTGTAATGCAATAAATAAATATTATTTTGTTTCTATTTTTGACCAATTTATGTTCATTGTTCGTAACTTTTTTGTTAGTTCATTTTTTACTTATTTGTGTGTGTGTGGTTACTAAATGTTTTATTTTTTTACATTAAGTAGGCCAGCGTTTGACTATACCTTGTCTTGTTAAACATCGACGATGTCTAGGATGGAGCAGGTCGACCTAGAAAAAAAGTATTTACTCTCGACTTGAAGACACCCAAAGGAAACTTCAGCAAATATATATTATGCTGGCAATAAATTCCACAGTTTCCCAGTGCGTATAAAAATAGTGGATTCAAAGGGCTTAGTACAACACTCCGGTATTTCCACCATAAATGGATGTCGCATAAACCATCTTCCTTTCTTCGTCGTTAACAAAAATCAACAGTATTGGGTATTATTTTACTTAAAGTGCAGGTGAGCGTTGCCACATGTGTTTCAATATTTCGGAAGTGTCGTTATCTCGTTTACCGCGGTGGCCTTGCGCACGCGCAGATAACGCGCGTACGACCGATAACGACACTTGTAAGGTAAATAGGGTTGGCAGAACACATGTTTTTAATTTTATATTAATTAACTTTGAAAGACAGACTATCCTGAAGAACAATATGTGATCTAAGATGGAGCCTGTCCCTGCCTGACGTTAGGCTAATGATAAAGATAGAGACAGCTTGTCTAAATTAGCTAGGCGATCAGTAAAAGAGTGAATTTATTTTATTATGTTGTGTGACCAAAAACACAGACGTAGAAAACTCTGTTTGGTATACACATAATAAAAGAAAACGAGAAACTTTTAGTCCAAATACGGCGGACGACAACCACATAAGTACCAATAATGTTTTTTCCCATGAATGCATGTTTTCTTATCAGTGGAGAAAAATCAAAAGACCCCATCCTTAAAAATACTCAACTAGTATACAGATCATATTTGCATCTGTTCGGTTAGTTTTATAAGTTTGCAATGAATAATTTACAAAGCCTCGATAGTGTCTAAAAGCTTAAAGGCCTTTTGTGGGCTGCGTAATGTAAATTTGATTGTTAAAATTTATATTTGAAAATTTATACCGAGGTGAGTCAAGTCCTTATAAAGTAAAAATATATTTATGAAATGTAATGTAAGTACATAATGAGCCAATATAGGGTCGATTATTCGAACATTTTATGGTATAATGGTACGTTCATATCTGTTCATATTTAATCGCGAGAAATCAATAGTAAATCTATTGGAGTTTTCCCAGCAATCAATTGAAGGCGCCTCTTTATAATTATGTAAGTTTCAAAACGAAGCAAAGGGGCCAAATGATACACACACAGTAATGCTGTTTACTTAATAAGTAATAAATACATTTTACCGCTGCAGGCCAGACCAAGTCAAACAAATCTATAAAGTAGATAGTGTCAACCCTAGAATGATTTCTGTTGGAGACTCAAGCGCATGGTTCAACGTCCTCTATCGCGCATGCGCTATCAGTTACGGCTTAGGCAACAGATCATTCATATCCATACGAAAATACACACGTGCTGTGTGTATCCTGCATAAACAAAATGCAATTTAATATTTTTCATTAATTAGCACACCGTCGTATACTGCTGGACATAGTCCTTCAACCTTTCTGGCCTTGAGTTGCCTGCATCCATCCTCTTACAGACCCTGTTTTCGAGTTGTCAGCCTATCGCACGGATGACTGAAAATCTTAAAAATATGAAGTATACTATCTAGTCACTATCACAAACTTATTTGCGAGTAGGTAAACAGCTAATTCACAAATATAATTTAAAAGTTTTAAAGTTAATTAGAATACGTACAATAACGTATCAATCACGTTATTGTCAACACAACATCATCATTTGATGATGTCCTCTCAGTGGAGCAGTAGCCTACGCGTATAGGGTCTATTAGGCCTAAGTTGTCCACCCGTGCTCCATGAGGATTGACCAACTTCACGCAGAACCTAAGTATAATCGAAAAAAAATTTGCAGTGAAAACTTTGAACCTAACACAACGTTAAGGTTTTTGTCAGTTAATATTCTTAAGTTGTATTTTAAGAAAATTATTGCATTAATTTCTTAATATTTTCTTGTTTTGTGTAATATTAAAACTTCGTATTCCGCTGTACCAGTAAGTCTCCAGTGCATGTTGTGTTTGCCTATAATTGTTTATGGCAAAAAAGATAGAACTGGCAATGTTTTTGTTTTCAAAGTGTGGTTGTACATAAACGTTGGTAAACCTTATAAATAAAATAAAATAAGTTAGTGGACTGCCCTTCCTTAGACTTGGCCTTGGACCATACATTTCTTCGCTATGAAAGGCGTGTCTGCAGGCCACATGACCCATTTTAAATCTACTGCATCGATTTGCACTAACGACAATGATTATTTAATTGATTCAGATATTCTGGTTCGCGCAATGGATCTTTTGTTCAGCTCAGCAGTTCTGGATTATAATACAGTTATCACCATCCCCATAATACAATTCTCCCAATGGGTTCACTGTATGAGAAGATTAGGAAGGCATGTTCCCTGCGATGAGAGCCGCAAGGAGCGGTTAAGAGGAATAACATTAGGCTGAAACGAGTTTGCAACGCTCTCCCATTAAACCTAGCCTTCTATCGTTGCTTATATCTACTGCCCAAGCCAGAAAGAAGTTACCAAAAAAACCTATGAAAAAGTTAGCCTAAGTCTGCAGTAGATATTCACGGTCTGTTAAATTGGATTAAGTCTTAAGAATGTTTTGGAATTCTGAACCCGGTTAGGTGTTTTTTAAAACAGTATCAGCTCCAATGGCCCTTACATTTGAGCGTTGTATTTAATTTGAGGAAAATTTTTAAAATTGAGAAAAACATACTAAAAGCTGAGCGATGAGTTGATTACTTTCGCATTTTATGTGAATTGGTGCGTACATAAACCAGTTACGTAGAATCACATAAATTTCAAACGCAAAAGCAAAATAAATCTAAAACACCAACTCACTTTTCCGACGTCTAGAATAATAATTATCTATGCCGACTGTCTCGCAAAGAACAAACAAGTATAAGGTAAATGTCACACTCCCAAGATATGCCTTATCTCAGGGCACTGTAATAAACATTACAAAACCGCCATTCGTGGAACTACATACATGGTGACATTTCACACATAACAATCTGTGAACAAATCGGATTTGTACGGACAAAAAACTACAACAATTCTGTCAGCTGTTAAGTATTACACAACGCGCGGTCGCAGTCAATTCATTAATACTCATTACCACATGCGTGGCCCAGAATCCGTGGAGCAGCTGCGACCCACTGTGGGGTTACCAGTCTCTCTGTTTGACGTGGATTGTCCTAATTACTAAGGTGTCTCGGGAATAAAGCGAGCGTTATTCGCGGGTCACTAACTCGATTGATTGTCGGAAGCCTAGTTAGCTCGCCATGTTGTTTATTCGAGAAGTTAAGTGGGTTGAGTCACGGGGTCTAGGGTTTAAACGAGGTGGGTCAAGTTGTGCAATATCATTTAAAAGATATGGGATGGCGGTAATTCTTAAGAGGAAGGAGAATCCTTTGAAAATGTCTATTGTTGGAATAAGTTTGGTTTTCTGTGTGGTTATTTCAAGGCTTAAGTGAAATAAAAATAAATAAAGACTCATTTTCGATTATAGCTTCCGTTTATTAGTCAAAAGATTCTTATTTATTTCAGCGACTTCTTCCAAATACTTATCGCACGGCATTCTCCTGATTTTATAGAACTGCTAACCGTATTTACTTTACCGAAATAAAAAAGTTATATAAATCTAGTTCGAAACAGTAACTCGATTAATGTAGACTAAGGTGGAAAGTGTCGGAACTTGGCATTTTTTTATTCAACAAAATACTTTAGTACAAAAAACTTCTTTCATATCCTGTTCCCGCACAAAGTTGGTAATACTATCCTCAGATAAAAATAACCAGTCCGCGACGCGGGCCCAGGTGGGTCACAAATACAAATGTCGCCAATTGCTTGGCCCTTTGAAGATGCGACCGACCGGTGTCCGTTCACTTGAATGATATGACGGGGAAATGACGTTCCAGTTAGTTATTTCTTACGAGTTACTACGACGAGGGATGTGTTGTTTGTGCCTTCAGAACAAGAACAAAAGTGGCGAGACTTCATAAATGTAATACCTATCGCAAAATAAGAAGCAGCATATAGTTATTAGAACAAGATGCAGTTCCAGGGTTGCTTAGTAAAGCTCATTCAAAGTAGTCTTTAATAATAATCAATTGCTTACTTAATGTTTATCTTTAACTGCCTCCGTGATACTGACCTAAATTTCGCAATTCGCAGGTTTCAATTCGACAATAGAAAACAAAATATTACGAATCCGGCAAACACAAATATACGATTAAATCTCATACTCGTACTACATAAAACCTATTTTTATGCTTCCTGCCGACGTTTGTATGAATTTTACAGTTACTGTCACGGGTGAAATGGTTTTGTTCATGCATCCATTTTTTATGAACAAAGTGCACAGGACGGTCAGGCGGGACTCTCACTTGATGGTAAGTGAACCGCCTCCATGACAAATCCGACGCTCTTACTGTGAAGGAAACACCGTAAGGAAACCTGCGCACGCCCTACAAAGAAATTTAAAGGTTGTGTGTGAACTCGGCCAATCTGCACTCGGGCGGTGTGTACGACTAACGAGTAGGCTCGTCTCCTCCTAGGGGGAGGGGGTGCCCGTCGGGGACGAATTATGAGCTGATGATGATTGCCCTGCCAACTCACTTCAACTTGCTTATCCTGAGGGCTAAGTCGGTAACTCTAGTTCTCCAAGATACGGATCCTCGTCTGGATCTTACTCGCGTGGGAAACACTTAATATAGCCCTCTCCATAGTAAGTTGAGCAACCTTGAGCCTATTTTAAGAGGCCTATAGTAGGCGACCACGTATTTGCTTAATATGTCATAACTGGCAATACCTACACACTGATCAAAGACTTTTGTCTTGAGGCGACTGGTATTATGGTCAAAAAAGATTTCCCTAATTCCCAAACGCTGCCCATCGTATTGCTTCGACGAAAACCTTTTTTCGAAGTTGGACCTACCGTTTGGACTACTTCTCCATTATACATATTCGTCTACATCTTTTAAATATAACATTTTAAAACAAAACACNATCTTTAACTGCCTCCGTGATACTACCTACATTGCGCAATTGCAGGTTTCAATTCCTGCGAAAACAAAATATTACGAATCCGGCAAACACAAATATTACGAATTAAATCTCATACTCGTACCTATATAAAACCTATTTTTATGCTTCTGCCGACGTTTGTATGATTTTACAGTTACTGTCACGGGTGAAATGGTTTTGGTTCAATGCATCCATTTTTTTATGTAACAAAGTGCACAGGACGGTCAGGCGGGACTCTCACTTGATGGTAAGTGAACCGCCTGACCATGACAATCCGACGCTCTTACTGTGAAGGAAAACACCGTAAGGAAACCTGCGCACGCCTACAAAGAAATTTAAAGGTTGTGTGTGAACTCGGCCAATCTGCACTGGGCCGGTGTGTACGACTAACGAGTAGGCTCGTGCTCCTCCTAGGGGGAGGGGGTGCCCGTGGGGACGAATTATGAGCTGATGATGATGTGCCCTGCCAACTGCCACTTCAACTTGCTTATCCTGATGGCTAAGTCGGTAACTCTAGTTCTCCGGATACGGATATCCTCGTCCTGGATCTTATCGCGTGGGGAAACACTTAATATAGCCCTCTCCATAGTAAGTTGAGCAACCTTGAGCCTTTTTAAGAGGCCCTTAGTAGGCGACCACGTTTTGCTTAAGTATGTCATAACTGGAAATACCTACACACTGATCAAAGACTTTTGTCTTGAGGCACTGGTATTATGGTCAAAAAGATTTCCCTAATTTCCCAAACGCTGCCCATCGTAATTGCATTCGACGAGAAACCTTCTTTTCGAAGTTGGACCTACCCGTTTGGACTACTTCTCCATTATACATATTCGTCTACATCTTTTTAAATATAACATTTTAAAACAAAACACTGCAAATAAATAATCCACATTTGTATCAGTCAAAGATACTTATATAATTAAATACATTAAATTGAAAATATTACATTGAAAAATGTTATGTTATTCGGATATTTTTATACCAAACGACTTTTACAAACAGTTAATTCAGCTAAATTGGAAATTGAAGCGTAGCTATGTCAATCCAAAGGCAGACGACACTGATCTAATAACTTTCGGGCCCTGAGGGATCTTATTTAATGCCTGGAAGGACATTACAATTCGGAATCGCCGAAACGAAATCGCAGATTTTTTATTGGATGACTTGCTTGATTACTTATACTATATTAAGTATTTTGAAACGTGCGCCATAAAAAGGAACTTATAATTCATCAATCAAGCATAGTGACATACGTAAGGGATCGTAAAAATATACGTCCCTCCCGGAAACTCATTTCCGTTGACTGTGATGACTACCAAAATACACCCCAAAGTCAAGCTCTAGCCGATTATAAACATAAATCGTTTCTTAGTGAACTCAATTACAAAACTCGAGAAAATCGAGTTTATTACAGCGCCAACTCTTAGTTTTCATGTGTAATTACAGGTGGAAGCGAAAGTTATGTACTTACTTCAACAGTGCGAAAGAATAAAACTTAGTTAAGTAACTTTACTTTTTGTTTGCGTATGTATGATGGGGCGGAAAGGTTCTCGAGTGGCGTCCACGTAACGGAAAGCGAAGCGTAGGTTGACCCCTAACCAGATGGACGGATGATCTGGTTAAGGTGGCAGGTAGCAGATGGATGTCAACTGCAAGGGATCGGTCCGCGTGGAAATCATGAGGGGAGGCCTTCGTTCAGCAGTGGACATAATTAGGCTGTAGTGATCATGATGATGATGATGTATGTTCTTATGCTAAATTATTTTGCATCAGGCTTCGTGTATTTAACAGAATTTGACTTCTTTGTAGTCTGTTTATTGGACATATATTTAAATTCCTAAAAATAATTTATATTTATAAAATATTTTTAATTTTTTTTATTGGACTCTAACTAAATTTCATAAAAATGTTTAATAAGTAAAAAAGAATGAAAATTAAGTATTTTTAAAGTGTAACGTACGTTAACCGAGGGGCACGAGCCTACCCGTATAGGGTGATTAGGCCTTAGGATAAAATAGAAGTAAACGCCTATCGCATTTATTGCTAAAAATCAAATCATATCTTACTTATTAACTTTATTACATGGAATAATACTAGTCAATTACCACGGATATGACATCCACTTTCCACCATCCACGGTATCCAATTACTCACAGAAAAACAAATCAACATACTTTCTATCAAGAACCTGTTTTGATATAGGTACACAAGAGAAAAGCTTAAATTTTCACGTATACGTTTTTGGCTGATTACATTTCACAAAAGTAAAAATTGACTATTGTGTGCAAAATACAACATTGTCATTCCACCCATCTCTCCATTTTGGCATGAATATAAATTATCGTTAAATTTCTGTTGTTTGTAGAAAAACTGATCTAAAAAGAGCCCATCGACAATACGAAGTATATTATTATAACTCTTTTCGGTACCACCTACGACGATTGTTCTTTGGCAATAAACTTCGTTTATGGTAAAACCTCATTGGCAAACCATCTTATTGTTTCTTTTTTGGTTAACAAGAGTACACCTACCCAATAAATCTTAAGATCTCTCTGAATCATCGCTACAAAAGGTATTAGTGAAATGATTTCCAACCTTCTAGAACCATTATGACATAATGTTTTCGTGTTTATTTTTTAAATCGCGTTGCTATTGCGATATTAATATTCCTGTTAATACGCTTGCAAAAGGCACACGTACCAACTCGCCATATTATTGATTTCCCTCTCACCTGAAACAATAAAAACAGTCATTAATTATATTAATATAAGAACCACACATTACAGATTTCTCTATTTACTATCGATGACTTTCATTGCCAAATCCTGTTTTGTATAAAACTATAGAAAACTTGGATATCTTATCATATAGGCATATTTCACTAATCAATTAATATAACAATGACAGATATTACATTAATTAGTTATGTAACTGTATTATGTTTATATTCATGTAATAGTTGAACGGCAATTTTAGTATATTAATAAGTAAACTGTTTTACATTGGAAAGTTTTCTTAAAATGGGGCGGTCAACACGTCGACTGCTTTATCAAATTATTATATTATCAGCACTAAGTGTAAGCATAAATATACAAGTATTAATGGCGTCTTCAATAATTACATGTCAATAATTTTATAAATATTAATTTCAGATTAAAAATAATGTAAATTCACAAGCAGTTCAAGATAATGTTCCAGCTTTTCTTCAAACCATCACAGATGCCGGCACGGAATCAACTGGATCAAAATGATGAACAGCGTGCTCTCAATTGCAGCCGCGAATGGAGTATTGCCTAAAGTGGTGACAGAAGCACGATCGATTTGGCCACTGAGACAGTCAATGATTCCTACAATCCAAGACATTCAACCTAATCCCGACAATTATTTTCAAATACAAAATCAGATTTCCCCTGGTCAACTTCCAACACTGATCGCAAATCAACCTATACCTGTTTCACCAAACTTTTGCTTTGGGCCATCAAAACATCTTTTACCGAACACAGTGCACGCCCAAGTTGTACTTCCGCACATCTTACAGTCGAATATACCCAACGTTTCTCCAAAACTAAAACCTAGTTTCGGAAATAGCCCGACATATTTATCAGAAACCGTATCACACTAGAGCCAGCAAAAAGTAATGACGCTTTGAACGTCATCGCATTGGAAGTTGACAATGAAGAAATTAATAATTTGTTTCCTAGTCAGAATTCTAATTCGGTAAACGAGAATTTCCTTATGCCCTACCAACTGGAGATAAATGTCCCGATATTGACAAAATTGGTACCTACACAAGACTTTGGATATGCATCGCAATTACCGCAAACGCCCTTTGGCCAACCACCTTCGCCCTTTGATAACCCGTTTAATTCGTTGCCTTCTACACCTGGGGACCCCACGCAACCTATTATATTACAACAATTTACCGTGGGGCGGTGATAAAAGTATAATGAGAATAATGTTGGAGGCTATATTAATTGACAGTTGCACTGGAAGAAGTAATACTTGCGTTGACAACTCAGGAGTCACCCCTGTCCCTTACCCAATACCGTTTCCTACGTATAATCCTACTATGTTAGATAGCCGTCCAAAGAAGTCAAAGCGAAAACGACAGAATAAAAAACGGACTAAAGTTACCGAAGACGACTAGTACTACTACTTACATATAGATATTAATCTAGGCAAATATAAGCTATTTATTTAAATTGGGCGAATGCATGTTGTGAATTTGTGTAAATATTTATGATTAATGTGTATCATACAAAATTTTAATAAAAAAATACTTTTGTGTAGCAGATACATTGATATTATAGAGTTTATAATATATTTAAAACATGTGTAAAATATCAAATAAAGCAACGTTGTTATTTTAACGTCCTGTTTTAATTTATTTTTTTAACACCTGTTGTATGGAAAAAATCATAACTTCTTAATTTTCTAAAGATAATCTTTGAAAGGTACAATAAATTATAACATGGGCAGTTGTTGTAATGCTATACAAGAAATTACTTTTCAAGGAATTTGTGATTTATGAAAGATAAACTAAATCATTGAGCAAAATATATCTTTTATAAGTATATTTTATATATTATCGTTCGTTCATAAATCATAATATAAGAGTTGATCAGAAAACTATTCAATAATTATGTATCTTTACTTACATTTTTATTGCACGCAAAGATATAGTGATTTATAACGATGTACAAATACAAACGCGCACGTGAGATAAGATCTGCCCGATCACCACATGCTTACAAAATAATTATCTGATAAGATATAGTGATACTATCAGTGATGTAAGCACTGTGATATAAATAACATTATTGATTGAAAGCATATTGTTCTCCCGATGAAAGCGAGCTGAGTTAAAAAATAATTGACTTCTTTCAAATTGGAATTGACAACTATGAATCTGCTACCGATACATATTTTCGTTGTTGTTACATTACTGTTTACTTTGTGGGTACGTTAATTTAACGCAAGTATATAATTGTAAAAACTTAAATGTAAAAAACTAAACTAAAATCTTATATGTAATATTTTTCGGGGTTTTTGAAGTATTAACATTGTACCTTAGATATAAAGCATTTTATTTACAGAAAGCACCGTTTATTTTCGATTGAGATTGGTACCATTTATGTGTTTATTTGTGGGGTATTGTTAGTTAAAATTTTCGTTACATGAGTATTTATTTGTTCGTCATTGAACTTCTATAATAAGCAAAACAAACATCTAGAAATACCTAACTGTAGCGCAATCTTGCAACAAATTTAAACAAATAGTAAAAAAAAAACAAATAAAAATACTTATTTTATTATATATTACACAGTTCTGTTGCATATAATGTACCCACACAAAATTGTCTACAGATATCAATAACGCATGAATTTTTCTTTTACAGCATCCTGAGGTGAAAGCACAGTTCATACCAGTTGTACAGTCTGGGAATGACAACAGCGACGACATTGGTATGCTGCTGACTGTTCTCCTCCTACTCGGCAGAGACAATGGCCAATCCAATAGCAACTGTTGTGGTGGCAATACCATACCAATCCCGTACCCTATACCAATCCCAACTTACAACCCCATAATCAGAATGTGCGGACGAGGCTGCGATTACGATGACGATGATGAAGATTCCTCGAATGGTGGTAAATCAGGTGGCAATACAAGGCCTGTTAATGACGGTCCGATAAATCTATACGTCGTTAATGAAAATGAAAACAAATCAGACAACAACGCCAGTTCGGTGGCTATCGCTAATGCAGACGCATCAAGTGCACCGAGAAACACTAATAATACGATAACTTAAAATAAAAATGCTTGTGATATATTTTTATTTATTTATAACAAATAAATGGTTTGCTTTAAAGTTGCAAATACAAGAATAATATAAATGTCAATGATGTTACCAGAAACTTGTTTTATAGCTTTATACTTATAACAACAATATGTATTTAGTACAATATTTATAAACAATACTATTTAAATTACCAAATACATTACTGTGTAGGTATTTGTTTGTTAAACAAATTATTGTTGTATATTGTCAGTGAAAATTTCTTGTGTATTAGTCAAACAAAACAAAGTTAATACAAACATATTGATCATTAATATTTTTTATTATAATTTATCCACACATTTTAACAAATAACAACAGACCAAGTGATTCGATATGTTTTTAAGAAATTCAAAGACTTTGCCATACAAACAGTCGTTTATTAATAGATAATATTAATATGCCCACATGCTTTGGTACCTATACACGAGCACGTAGTTATTTAAGCTACTGACCGTGATAAAAAATACATGTATATCTATAATTTCCCTGGTAGTTCCTATTTTATTTGATTTGTACACGCAATAATATCAAATACGATAATACACCAAAAGTACAATATATGCTCAAATATCCCATCCACCCAAGAAATCAGACAATTCCAATGTTCTCTCCCGGCATGCATCGCTCAAGGCTTTAAACAAGTAGTATTTAATGTAGTAAAATCATATTGTCTTTATCAAATCATGCTTATGTACGTTATCAGTTAATGAACTATTCTATAAATCCCTATTTTAAAGGTAAAACGCCGATGTACTCGGTATTAAGTCCCAAAGTCAATAAGCTTTTTCGATTTCATTTTACTAGCGGTCACATACGCCTGTGGCAAGAGAATTTGTAATGCAAATCATTGAATTTCTGGTGTTTTGCCAGACAAACAGTCTCATTTGAATTACGTTCGCTATAACTTATAAATGTAATGACTGACCATATTTCAAAAAGAGGCATAAATAATTTTGGTGTAGTTGTTCGGGAGTTCATGGTGTAAAATATACATTAAGACAAGAAATGGATGTGGGATCATTCCTAGCAGTACCATCATCAGCTCATTAAATCCCCACCCACGAGCCTACCCGTAAAGGGTAGGCTTTAGTCGTCACGTCGTTTAGCCACGCGGGCCAAGTGCGGCTTGGACGACTTCACGCACAACCTTTGATTTTTTTCGCAGGCGTGCGCAGGTTTTCTCGCGATGTTTTCCTTCGCCGTAAGAGCGTCGGATAACGTACATATAATTTCGAAAACACATTCGTATGTGGCGGGATTTCAACCCCAAATTGATTTCCAGCAGTGAGAATCAAATATAGATAGAGCCTTAATAAGTCATCGAAATAGGTGTGATAATACTTTTAAAATATTTAACACTTTCTCCTTTGATTGTCTATTTTATAATATTAAATCTATTGTGTGTGGTGTCATAACAGGAAATTGTTTAGTACTACAATATTCAATTAATTTGTAATACCTTGAAAAATGTAATTGTAATATTGAATAATTTCAATCTAATGTCTTTTTTAAATTAATTTTATTATCAACTTTAGATGCTGATTTGTGTTATGATTGAATTGTGTAATTAATAATTAACAATATTTCCAATTATTTTTTACCGTTCATTTCATATCATACAAAAATGGACTATAAAATGGTAAATCAATCTAATTAAATACAAATTCAGATAAGTCAATTTCAAAATAATGACCATTTTTATACGAACTCGTATTTCCAACCAACAATATCGCTACACATCAGAACAAAGCGAATATCACAGTCAACCGGTTTCCTTATGAGGAACAAAATTACAATTGTAAAACTCGAACGTCTTAATTAAAAACAAATACCGGATTCCGTGCACCGAATAAAGCATCTAATACTATAAACAACATGCGGCAAGTCGTTATAAAACTCTGCTTCCTTTATCTTTTGTTGATTTTTCCAGATCATTAGAATTATACACAGAGTACCTAAATTTTTTAAACAAATAAGTAATAAATAATAAAAAGCTACCTGAACACAAATGGGGATACCTGTGTCCAGCAAGTGGACTGTTTCTGCTAAAGTACCTTCTCTTCAACCTTTACAGTCCACTACTGGACAAAGTCTTCCTCGGCAATGCGATGCCAGATCTCGGGAGGAAACCAGAGTCGCTAAGATTAATTAAACATAAGGGTAAAGAGGTCGCAAGGACCCCTGAGTCCTACAAAATATACATTACATAATTAACGTTGGGAATATTATATCATTTAATCAAGGGAATATTTTTCTGATAAATCGAGATAATGACTCTAAAGATTTTGTAACAAAAGGATAACGTCATTATCTAAGACAGATAGTCGGATGATTTTGTAATATACTCCGATATATAAATGTATAAAAGATAAAATCAATTACACGATATGTTTCCGTCAAGATGTTGGCTGGATTTTGTGCAGTAGTTATATCACTTTTATGTAGTCAGGTACGTATGTTTGATTCAATTAATTATCGCAACTAAAACTTATAATGTTGTCCAAAAGTAAATTTTAATTTTAATAGTAAACATTTTAATTATATTCTTTTATTCTCATTAAATTATCAAATAGTTATACATCAAGTTACAAAGTATTCTTAAGAGTTTTTTTAATTTATTCAACTTTATATAGCTACCTAGCAGAACGCATCGGTATTTATCTAATGAGATTTAATTTGAAATATTGTATGATTGACGAATATAATGATGATCTTACTAAAATATTTTCAGGCGAGATGTGACGTGCCGGTTGGCTCGGATAATGTATCAAACACAGCTTCAAGCAATGGAATTGGAATACACAGCATATTACAAAACGTAAACCAATTACCGCAAAACCAAGGCAACACTTTGCAAAAATCCCTTTCTTTGCAACAGTTTAAAGGATTCAACAATCAACAAGGGTTAAATTTACAACAGCCGACAAACTTGCAAGTGTTAAATACAAAACAGCCCATGAATCTTGTTCAGCCATCGTTAAATTCGCAACAAACTGGCACCTTACAGAATCCAGTAAATTTGCAAGTTGCAAATACTCTTCAACAGAATCTGCCACAAAACATCAACTTGCCGCAACAAAATCCGATTTCTAGAAACATTCAGATACTTAGACAGATTTCTGACGCATCTGCATTGCCGGTGGCTAACGCACAATTCACCCAAAACTTCCAAGAATACAGTCCAAACCCAAGTATTATCAATAACAAACTATATTTACCAGGCAATTCACTATCTGAGACAGCACCAGTACTTTATCCTCAGAATCAACAAATGTTATATGGTGGCGTACCATCATACGTGATTGACGGTTCACAAGCAATTAACGCAGTCCCAAGACAGGTTTTATCAGCCAACGTTGGTGAACTGAATAATCAGCCCACATTACTAACAGTTTTAGCAGTACCACAACAAAATCAACCTTCCAATACTGTTTCGAACCCATTAGTGCAAAATTCTTCGGAACAACCTAATCAGATAACGATTATAAAATCAATACAACAACCCGCTAGTGCGTCTATTGGACACGATATTCAAAATCAAATTGGTTTACCGGGTATGTCACCATCACCTGGATCGTATGCCAACAACATTCCATCTATTAGTTCTCTTCTTGCATCAACTCTTAGCAAAGAAGCATCAAAGTCGTCAAGTTTAAAAGCGCTGTTACCACTTATTTTCAATTTAATAAAAGAGCGAAACACCTGTAGTTGCTCTCACCCTTGTAGGTGTCCGAACAATTCAAGACGTCACATGGAAGAATATGGTGACGCATACGAAGATTGTCCAAAACATAAGATGTACAGATTCAACGAGGTCGAGAATGCCAAATATGGCAGTGATAAATCAGCAGAGTACGACGATAATAAATACGAAAGTCGAAGACACCACACAAGATACGGCCGACATAAAAAAGTTCAATCTGAAAGTTCGGAATACGATTACAGCGACGAGTTCCAGGATGACTGATTGCCAGTTCCTTAACAATGTCTCCTAGCCATAATATTTATTTAATTTAAACAAGTAGTTTATAATCTTCTACCAAGAATTAAAGTATTGCTTACATGTCGTGTTTTTTCGTTACATTTCTCATTTTACTTAAAATGTTTTGTGTTATTTTCGACTGATCCAGAAAAACAAAAATTTCTCAAAGCATCATCCCCTAAACTACACAATTAACATTGAAACCTATATATTGTCACTTGATTTTATTCTTATAAGAAATTTAAAAAAAAACTATCTTAAATTAAAAGTATAACAAAGTTAAATATGTACGTACCTAAAGGATCTTTGAGACTGTAAAAATAGACACTTTATTTCACAATTACAAGCGGTATCTTGTACGTTCATTATGTCTATTAAATAAACTTCTTACATGTCGTTCTTTAGGCTCGTTGAAAACATCGTCAACAGATAAAGGGTTCATATAAAAATACAAGCTCTGTTGCATTTCAAATCATTGCATAGTTAGCAAATGGTGCACAATATGGTGTCAAAGTGGGTAATTTTCATTGCGCTTGTCTATTGCAGCGTAAGTACCAGTCTTAATGAATTTAAGGATTTTAATTAAAAACCATATATAAATTGCATCCGCAGAAACATGTTAAAAGCTCTTTGCGTATATTTAAAGTTTGGTAACATGTGTTTGTTTGAAATTTGATGAATTATGCACGATCTCAAGTTACAATGAACATTTTAAAACCAATGAATTGTAAACAACAGTGAGATAAAAGGTTTCGAATCCTGAGTACGAATATATCTTCATATTTAATTATTAATGCACATTACAACGAGCTAAACGAAAATATTTTTGTTACGTAGATTGTGCACATTTTGTTTCAGATTTCAGATGCTTTCCTCCTGGTTACTCGGCGGCGGATATGGTCCTCAAGTATATCACCTTTCCAGCAGCGATAATTATACCGAATTGCAACAACAATAATGGATTAACGATATTTTCTCATACTTTATTATTAACAGTATTGTAGTTACATTCTTTAATATTATTTATGATAGTAACTCTTAATTTATAACAAATGTTTCATACAAACAAGACCGTTGTTAGAAAATGTGTTACTTTCATGGGATGGGTGATAAAATATACTTAGAATATCTGTTTTAGGAGGAGTTGAAATGATTTATTCAAATTTTGATAAGGTATATTAATATATTTATTCTTGAAACCTATTGTACTGTTTTTTTTAACCTTCACTACGGAAAAAAATATTTTAATCAGACGCACATGAGGTTTATAAAAAGAGATTTGGAATTTGGTGTGATCCGCTAATACAATAGTATTAATTCCCATTCTTTCAAGAAAGCAACGAACTGTTTGTCTGGAGAACGAGATGTATTAATGACTCTTAGGTATAAAATCATCAATATATACGATAGGTATATGAAGAATAAAAGGTGAAAGTCTATATGTTTTGTTTTTATGTTATAGCGGTAAACGAGTAGACGGCTCATTGATGGTAAATGACGCCGTCGCCCATGTATACTTGCACTTTTGTGATAACGTATTGGAGTAATACGCAGGTTACAGTAGTAAGCCCTCCAGTATTAAAATCTCAGTAGATACTTTTTTCTGTTCGTGAACATAGAAAGCTGTAGTAGGGAAGGAGGTACTCTTAAGGGAAGATGTTAGCAATAGAAGTCTAATCTTTGAACTTTCGGAATTGGTAGATATTAGTTAGGAACTATGGCAGTTGAAACTGATGTTTCCTGGATTATAATAAAACATATTGTTTTAGACTAGAGGATACGCGTATACTAATCTCAACTTATTCGATAATTAAACAATATTTTTGTAAATAAATATAATAAAAAAATTAAAGAATACAATTGTATTTTATTTAAGTTTTGGTGACTTTCAATTTTTGCTCCACTACTTAACTTACTCATCTAGCCCTAAACTAAGATCTGCCCTGCAATATGATAATAAACATATGAATATCCTTTTTGTTTCTTCATAAATACACATTATAAATAGAAAACCTCTAGAGCACAGTATGTTGACACACATGTTTGTACAGCACGTTGATCGAACCTGGAACTCTTGGAGTAGTAGCCGTATACCCAACCAACACATCAAATGGATGGTCAAATAATGAAAGGCATATGACTTGGTTCTCGGAAAGTATGACCGCTACCCATGAACACCAAGACTTAACAGTGCCTTAAATTGGAAAATGACATTTATCTATTTAACACACCTGTTGACACGTCATACGTCCTGATATCTACAGTATACTGTTTATATATTAACTACTTAGATAGGCAAATGGTTAACATGATGGTGTTTAATACCATCCTATAAAGCTGAAACTGGCAAAACAATTGTAACAGAAAAAATGCGAAAATTAGAGACAAAAGAAAATAATCACTGTATTAAATATACCATAAGTAAGTAGTTTCTCGAAGCCGCCTACGATTTTGAATGTTCCCTCGATTTCTCGATCTCCACAATCAGATCCTGACTTCCTTTTTATGGGACTTCCTCCCAAGTATCCTCATTCTAGCAAAAAATTTGTCAAAATCGGTTCATAAACGATGAAGATATCTGCAAACAAACATAAAAAACCTTACGGTCGAATTAAGTTACGTCCTTTTTTGAAGTCGGAATTCTAAACGATTCGCAAATTGCAGTCAAAAGTTTATTTTTATGTTACTTAGTGAACTGGACGGTCAGCAGAACGCGCACCTCTAGTAAGTGTTACCCCTGATCATGACCGAGCGGCATTGAAGGAGACCAACAACAGACAAACAACACCAACTCCATCAAGGCCGCACTGCGTCCGTCACCCGAGACAACAGAGGTCTCCTATACCCGGTAACTGCACTAGCTACAATGCCCTCATCCCAAAGCACAAAAGTACATAGCACTCTTATTTCACGGGACGATATCTGGCACTGCGGTGGTAAACGTACCTACCTAGACGACTCAGTATCGAGTCTACTACCTAGTCAATAATAGGGCTACTTCCCATTTCGTAAACCTCAAATTATAATAGTGTTATAAACAAACACAGTCTTTTGGTGCCAACCAAGTCTTTTTTCATCCCAGGTCATGGCGTTTCTTCTGCTAGAAATTTTCTCATAGTTTCAGCCTCATCCACCCGCCTGTGAACACTCGTAACTCCAAAGTAGAAATGATTTAAAATTTTGGTTCTTATCATCATCATCATCAGTCGTCCACGCGGGCCCAGTGCGGATTGGACGACATTTCTTATACTTAGTAAAAAAGCATTTAATGGACTTACAATGCATACGACCACTGGTCTTATAATGTTAATTGGCAGTAGTATCACTTGCCAACAGGGAAGCCGATTGCTATTTAGCGCACAATTTTATATAAAAAAAAGATAAATAGGTTCAACCTTTACTTAACAATTATCATCATCATTATCAGATAATTAAACTTCCCCACCGAGGGGCACGAGCCTACTCATAAGGGTGTTTAGGCCTTAGTCATCCACGCGGGCAAGTTTACTCACGATGTTCTACTTCACCGTAAAAGCGTCAGATAACGTACATATAATTTCGAAAATTCGAAAACATATTAGTACGTGGCGGTATTTGAACCATGGCCCTCCCGGTAGAAGGGTAACAGTCCACACCATTGAGCCACCGACGCACACACCAATTTATATGTCATTCTGAATCATGGTGGGACTTAAGATTAGTTTGCCTATTCAAAAAAAAATCATAGAAAACGCGATTATAATTCCTAATGGTTGCTCAGTGTGTGAAATGTGAAATGAGGCTAAAACTGGCAAAAAATTGTAGCAGAAAAAACGCAATGGGTCAGGGACGAAACATACTTGGTACCAAAAAACGCTGTTTTCATTTATAATCTTTGATTGAAACATGCAAATACTTTTGAACATATTCTATTGAATTCAGGGACCAAGTCCTTTTAGTCCTTGTCCATCGTGTTTTTACTGCTAGAATTATCTGCCAGTTTCAACCTCATAATGTGAAGTCTTATGAAAAGTATACGTAGTTTGTACTTAAGGTAAACACTAGACTAGCAAATAAAAATATGGTCAACTATCTATAGAAATATTTAAAATACCTAGATAAAGAAAAACAAACACAGTGATATTTAGTTTCATTACATCGATGATAAACTAAAAAGAATGCCAACAAAGGTAGGTTTCATAACGCGATACCAGTGTTTTGAAAAGGTTTTCAACAAGTGTTTCCGTAGAACTATTGCTCAACAATACAATGATACTATTTATATATAAGGGTGTATTATAATTATATACTTTCAGTATATTCTTGGCGGTGCGAAAGCAAGCTCAAATAGACAAAATGGTTTCTCCTTGGTGGCTTATCTGCTTAATATTTACAAATGCTAATGTAAGTATAATTTTTAATAATCGTTTTTTTTAATACTAGCCAGTATTCATTTCAGAGTGTTTTGTTTTCCGTTCCAATAAAATATAAAAGAAGTTCCCAAGTTCATGTAAAATCAGTTATTTATAATTTCAAATTTTTATTAAAATATTTTTTAGGGTCACAAAAACATTGTAATGACCTAAAAATCTACTAAAATGGAATGTCCCAGTAGAAATAAGGTATACCTTTAGCTATTTTAAAAGCTTATCATTTAAAATGTTGGTAAAGTCGAGAACTTTTTATCTTCCCGTGAGTTTATTCTACACGGCTGAGACTTGCTAAGCCTTTTATTATTAAGACCAAGAGCCATTGTGCACTTACCCTGAAGCTGTGAAGGCCGGCAGAAAGTTTCATTTGTAAAAACGAATATAAAATGTTTAATTTTTTTCCTTATACAGAACATGATAGTACGCGCGCAATTCCTCGGAAACAACGCAGGTGGGGTGCCTCCCTACCCCATAGTCGTGAGCTCCACAACGGCGGCAACAGCTTGAACTCCATCTGGCCAATTCTTCTCCTTCTCTTGCTGGACAACGGAAACGGAGGAATATTTGTGGCGGATGCGGAGGCGGCTGCGGAGGCGGATGCGGGGGATGCGGGGGAGGATGCGGGGGATGCGGAGGCGGTTGCGGAGGAAGTTACGGTGGTGGTTGCGGAGGAAACATACCCTATCCGTACCCCGTACCTATCAGCACACCCAGTTACTATTAGTGAACCAACCCTTATGTAGAAATACACGGTATTTCGAGTGTAAAATAAAATTAATAATAAATCATTTTTTGATATTTATGCCCGATCTTTGTATTCGAATAATTTCTGCCAAAAATATATCCTGAGCAATAAAGGCGAGTTCTAAATTTTTTTCCCGAAGTGATGAAGCTGAATTGAAAATAGAAAATTACTATCACAGGATTATTATATCACAGGTTTTCTTACCTTCTGTATTGAAGTTAACTGAGCATTACTTTCCTTTACCGAGAGTCTTATGTTTAATGTTATTTAAAATCAAGAATATACATAAAATTCCTTCCATTGTATCTAAAAAAGAATTAAATTTGTGTTGTTGGTAAATTTTATAAATGCCGTTAAACATGTATACTGTAAACACACAAAATAACATTCTCAACTTTTTGTCTGTTTTTTGATCTGGCTGATCTCTGAAAATTAGACCACTTTTGATAGAAATTCACTGGTTACTAGAGCCTCATTTTCTATTCATAACCACACGAACAGGTGAACTAAGAGACGTATATTATGATGTCGATACGCCGTGCATCGCTTGTTCTATGTATAAGGAAGAAGTATGAATCTTCTTTAATTTACGAAATATAAATTCAAATACCTATTTAGAAATAAATGTACTTAAAATAAAGGCCCAATAATTTTCGATCTTTATGACAAGTATAGGAGAGCCAACTTTCAAAAGAAAAATTTTTATAATAAAAGCGAAAGTTTGTGAGTGTTATGTTAGTCGATTTTTTACCTCTAAATGGCTGACGCGATTTTATTAAAATTTGGTATGGAGTGACGCTGCCACCATGGATTAACAAATAGGCTACGTTTTTCAGTTAGAAAATATCTTATACCGTGGGTAACAGGGCATCAATGAATGAATACTGAGTATTGCTTATGTAGACTTTTATCATTACAAATGCAATGCGAATTTCACTTTAACAAAATTGCAGCATGACTGAGAAGACTTATTTTTTTTTCATTTGTAGAGTAAATGTTTATTAATGAAAAGTTTCAACGTTATACATTTAAATTCTTTTAATTTTCTATTAATTCACTGGACTTGCTACGATCCTCATTTTTTCTTATGATTATTATTATTGGCATGTTATAATAATTGAATTCCACCCATTTCATGTAAAATATTGCCAAGACGACCACATAAGGTTTTCCATGTAATAAAATCTCATATAGAGCCATAATGATATTTCTTTTCATGTATTACCTTTGGAGCAATATACACAGTGCATTCAAAAAGTTCCGGGACTAATTTCTATAAAATCAACGATCATCGCCATCTCTCGCGCAACGTTGGAACTAGTTAATACCATCCTTCGACTATCTACATTCGAGATTTCAGCGCTCTTACCTCATTCGAAGTGAAGTTTTGTTTGGTTGAAGTAAACGTGTTTATATCGGTCGGTCACAATTTGCGAAATGGAGCAACGTGCGCTATTAAATTTTGTTTCAAATTGGGAAAAAGTGGTTCCAAAACTTATCAAATGTTAAAAATGCATATGGCGAGGATTGTTTAAGCCGAAGCAAGGTTTTCGAGTGGTATGGACGGCCCCTCAAAGTTCACGCAACCAAATCCAAAATCAAAACGATGTTCATTTTTTTTCGATTCTCATGGAATTATCCACAGCGAGTTTGTGCCAACCGGCCAGACGGTGAATGCAGCATTTTATAAAGATGCTGGACAGACTTTTGAAGCGGATTCGACGCATAAGCCAGAATTTTACAGTAGTGGCGATTGGTTTCTCTTGCATGACAATGCGCCCTCTATTCCTCGATCCTCGTTTCACAATTTTTGGCCAAAAAATTAGTTACTATGATCCGCCACCCACCATACTCACCAGATCTGGCTCCAGCGGACTTTTTTCTATTTCCCAAGATTAAAATTGCCATGAAGGGCGAGCGTTTTCAGGATGTAGAGGCCATAAAACGAGGAGTGACCGCCACACTCAAGGCCATTTCCGAAGAAGAATTTTCGCGGGCCTTCCAACGACTGTACGACCGCTGTAAAATTTGTGTAGAGAGGGGGGGACTATGTTGAAAATTAAATAAAAACTTTTTTCGTAGCTCTTTTCCTTTCGTAAAAAAAATTGTCCCGGAACTTTTGAATGCACTGTGTACTCGTAGATTTTATCCATTTTGTATACTTCTGAAGTACCTAAATTTAATATAAAGAAATATGAGGAAAATGGTGTTAATTTGCACATTAACGATAGTCAAGCCGATCCGAAACATCATGGCGATCGACAAGTCGAGTTGCTCGTCGTTGAATGCGGTCTAGAGAGAGAAGCTCGCACTGGGGAGCCCCTGTCTAAAGATGACAACAATATTTCATGAGAGGCCCAACCTGCACCTTATAAGGTTGCAGGCGGTGATGCCGGTGTAAAATATCGACTCCATCTATTAAGACCGCTGAGCTTCGAGGCTAATTTAGCCTTACCCTCTAGATGGCCACGAAAATTTCGACACCAAGATTTTCGATATTGGCTGCGGCAGTAACAAGAGTACTCTTGAAACAAAGCGATACGCCCAAAGGCAGCTTTTTAGCGGTGAACGCGCAAACTTGTGTTTCTTGAGGTTAAATTGGACCAAATTAAGTTATTCCCCGTCTGATACCTCGAACACTAGCCACTTACCTATAAGCAATGTAATTCATAGCTGAAAGATAATACTTATATTATTGGCTTATTTTCAAATGTCCTTAGTCAAAAATGGTTAGAAGTCATGGGTATCATTAACCAAACTAAACTAAGTGGGTAGACTAAGTTGTCCTGGTATCCATATCCGATAAAATCTTGCGGAATAGGAGTGTTGTGATCTATTTTCACAAGGGAACACCTCAGCTAGGGGAATTTGGTTAATGATACAAACATAACATCTCACGTCTGATGGGCGTAGAGTAGTGATGACTAATTACTGCCATAATTTTTATAATATTCCATCATTCATGCATATGTCAATTGTATCACTAGGCATTAGTTAAGCAAACTGACTGCTCTGTAACTTTGTTTTAAAATACAAACAATAAAATTAAAACAAACGTTAAATTTTAGAGACCAACGACAAATGTTAGGCTTCTAAAAATGTATTCTTCAATTTCAGCTTCAATGAAATAAATTTACCTATACAAAGTCAAACTTTGATTGATTGAACACAAACAATGCAGCGCAATTTCTTGTAACACGAACCAGGAATGGCATTACAAACATTTCTTGCAACTGCAAGAACGGAACGCATCGATAACAATATATTAATCGCGAACAAATGTTTTACCAAAACATTACGTGCTCGTATGTACTGGGACGAGTTACATCATTTAATTACCCAGTGACCGATTTGCTGTTGAAATTATTGTGTTGATGGTATAAAAAGGATTGCAGAACACGCGACAAATAGAACGAACTGTCAATATGGGCGTCGGCGTTACGGTTTTCTCAGGGTTCCTGCTGTTGTTAAAGGTGAATTGGATTATTTACTGCAACATTTATTTTAAAGCATAATTCAGTAAAATGCAAAACAGGAATTTTATTGGTCGCAAAATGGATGGACTTTATCAAGATTTAATATAATAAAAAATTAAATACCGATTAATGCGTGAAAAAAAACCGTTTCTTAAGAGATATGATTGTATAATATATATTTCATTTAT
The DNA here is from genome assembly GCA_019425675.1 of Leucinodes orbonalis. Classification (NCBI taxonomy): domain Eukaryota; kingdom Metazoa; phylum Arthropoda; class Insecta; order Lepidoptera; family Crambidae; genus Leucinodes; species Leucinodes orbonalis. Next base: position 15,805 of record PQWD01008346.1, on the reverse strand, counting down.
GCTCTCTTGATCAAGAGCTTAATAACACCATGAACTAATTATGGTTTATATTTTTTTTACAGGGCATAAAATGCGTACCCCCATAAGTATCACAGTTTAACAGGGCAAATCTCCGTGCCAGCCATAATAAACCTTGTCAACTGCGACACCGCCAGATTCACTCCAAGTATACCAACATCCTACGGCTTATCGTCACAGCAGAATGTCCCTCCACTACCGCCCATCATAATCGACGGCGGCAATGGGTAACGCAACTTCATACCTCTACTATTCTTATATACGCTTAAGAGGAGAAATTGCAATTACAACAGTGGCTGCGGTTGCGGATGTTATTCCTCCAATAATTACTGTTATGGGATTATTACGACACAAACTAGCGTACGCTGGAGCAAGCGCAAATTCTAACGCCTATGCCAATGGAGGTTACGGTTCAGCATCGCTTCTGGAAACAGTTACGCTGGTAGCAACTATCCTGGTTCTTCTAGTTATGCGGGATCAAACGCAGGGGCAGCGGAACAACTACGATCACAAACGCAATGGGTACGCGGCTCGAACGGGGTACCAGCATAGCGGAGTCGGAATCAATAGTAATCGATGAGAATGTGGTGAACAACTACCAGTGTCCGGCAATTCAAGATACAGGCGCCATTCCAATGAGTCACATAGTGTGCGGACAGAGTGCCTCAATTGTCCTAAGCTTTTAGACCTTTTAGTGCTTAGTGTTTGCGGGTGGAATGTTTTAGTATGTAATTTTAATATAATAATAATGTTAACGAAAATATTAACAATAGAATATATTTGTGTGTACTTCTTTAACAGATGCATCCTGTACCAGAAAATGCAAAGTATATTATTGAATACGTTTTAAGAGATTGCGGTGACCCGAGGTATTTGAATAATCAGAGCTAAAAATGGGCACGTGTTAACTTATAACCTTTGTCCTGTGAAACCTACAGTTATAGATTCCCCCCTTATTTTCTTTCTAGGTATTGGAGTAATAACACTTGGCAATGAATAAATAAAACAAATTAACGTAATTGTAAATATACAGTACATATAAGAACTGAAAAAATACCATCAACAAACCATGTTCGAGCTACAAGATCAAAGGCTAACAGAATGACGTATTGATTTCATAGTGATTGAAATATTATCTTTGCTTAGGCCAATCATTCAAACATACATATTCTCACGTACCTAACAGTTTGTTGTTAGGTAATTTTGTAATAGTTAAGAAATGTTATTTATACGTAGTAAATACCAACCCATGAAAGTAGTTTTTGTTCATATTTTCTGAGAAAACAAGCATATTGCATGACTCACGGCATGTTACAAATCTATTTGTTCAGTTGTTACAGGTTGAAGTCATTACAATGGAAACATTAATCACCTTTCTTTCTCTAGTAGATACATATATCTAAGGCTATGTGCACTACTAGATTTGTTTTTAATAACAAGGACCATTACATTTTTACACCAGAAGCTGTGGGATTTCGAGCTGGATGAAGTTACATACATTGTTAAGATATTATGAGTACATCTGAGTAGGTATTATTTAAATTACTTATCTATTTATTTGAATAGCTTTTCACTGTTGCCTTCAGGCGCTGCTTAAAATTTATACACAGCGACTCAGGACGTCCCAGAATGAACCTCGGCCATTGCGTTGCAGGGGCTAGGTAACATATGTTGGGAAGCAAACGACCCGGAATGTGTTGGTAACGCGAATAGGGACTGGTCGAACCTACAGAAGTCTATGAGACCTATTGTCCTGGTGGCCACGGGTCTATGTCTTATTTCTTTTGCAGCATAAGTAAATGAGAAGAAGAATAAGATAGATGAGTAGAGAAGATAGTATTGACTCAAAAAAATGTCTGTGTGTCTTCAATCTTTGTTAATTATTTTACAGAAACACTATAAACTATAACATATACATAAAAAACTGCAAAATCTTTATACTATCGAGTAGTTCACATTCGGATAATGAAGCGATTTATTTTAACTTGTACTGTGTAAATTTAATTAGGCTTCATATAACTTGTGAAGGTAAAAATTTTAGGTTACGAGGGTGCCAATGATGCAGATAACCAGACCTTAATTGGGCCCACGTTAGAGCAAACGTATTCAGGAAAGACCCCAACCTATCAGATTGGGCTTAGCTTAGACTTTTACAGTCCGAACCCGTAGTTCACTGCTGAACTTATGTGCCTATTTTACTAGAAAAGTTTTCCCATAATCTTCACGCTTAGCAGACGGTTGGAGATAGCTGTATTAATTATAATACAATCTTTCACCATTACAAGCTAAGTAACGTCCCCACCAAGGGGCACGAGTCTACCATAATGAGGTGTATAGGCCTTAGTCATCCACGCGGGCCCAGTGCTGAGTTGGCTGACTTCACGCTCACCGTTTGTATATCTACGCAAGAGTGCGCAGGTTTCCTCACGATGTTTTCCTTCACGTAAAAGCGTCGATAAACGTATATATAATTTCGAAAATTCGAAAAGACATTGTATGTGGCGGGAAGATCAAGGATGGTGTTAACTGTATTGTTATTTGCGTCAGGACACCGCTAATTTTAAATAAATATCCACTTGAATTCACACAACGCTATCTAGAAGCTTGTATTACGGGTACTAAATAACTTTTTTAAAACAATTACTTTTTAATTAAAAAATAATAAAATACATAGAAAACACACAGACCAATACAAAAAGACATGTTCATGCACACAAATGTTTGTACTGCCCGGGGATCGAACCCGGAACGTCTCAACCGTCTTAACCAATTGGGTCGTCGCAATAAACGTTTCTTAATTTGTGAACTGTGCTTCTATCTTCGAAAAATGCATAGCTTAGACGACTGAACAACCGACATTAAGACTGTTTCCTTACGTCTGTCAGCAAGTTAACAATCCACTCGCTTTAAGAACTCGCAAACAGGAGACTTAATAATAAAGAGGAATAAATTTCATGCACGACAAAAGCTTGCGAAATTATTTGTCAGTATGACGCTTGTGTACAATTATTTTATTCATACAGCATTTTTAAATAATATGTTGTTTTTGGGAAAGAGGCGTTCGTTTTGCCGCCAGGTAAAATCACAATAATGAAGGTTGACGTTAGGCATAAGGATTAAATACTTAATATTGAAATCTAGTTATTGTCTGAGTCACCTCAGTAATTGGGTATCCGTAACCTAGGCAGGCTTTACAGTTGAAATTATGAAACACTATTGTAATTTGTTACATAGATATTCACTGGCTATTAGTATCACACACGTGATTATATTGACACACAGAACCAGTTTCGTAACGCCACCATATCACACAATTGGCAATATTTGTAATGTCACACTGGTTGGCTTGTATAAAAGCAACAGTACCAACCAAAATATGGAAAAGAAACCAAAATGACTTCTGCCAAAACCGTCGCTTTCGTCGCCCTTCTCCTCGTAGCCCAGGTATTCACATTAAAGTCTTCGATACTTCTGTTTTCTGCTCTTTCAGATATAGTACCAATACAAAAACATTAAAGAAATTAGGTACGGAGATCCACTGCAAAAACGGAAAGAGAGTATCCGTTTTTGATACAAAGTTTAATGGGCACGCATTTCGTGAAGGTGGTTGGTATTTCGCTTACCTAAATCTATGTGCCCTACGTTCCCAGGTAGCTTTAAAATAATAGTAATTTACTTTGCAAGAATTGAGTAAAATGCAGATGACAGATGATCCGATCTACAGCTATGAACTACAGCCAATTCTTCCAACAAATAATATTAATATATTTTTGAAGTTACAAAGGTTAATTGAACCACTATTCAGTTACATCGCTTCACGTTTATAATCTTTATATCTGTTCACAGTTGGCGTGGATCGAGTGCCAAGCTTCGGAGGCTTCGGCAACCGGTCTGTGCTACGGAGGTGGTTATGGCGGCTACAACTGATCGGTGGTGGTTGCGATAACAACAACGATTTCGACAACATTCTTCTACGATTATTCTGCTGTCGCTGGTGAAAGGAATGGATGTGTGGAGGATGTGGGGGCGGATGCGGCGGGGGCTGCGGCTGCCGCGGTGGTTGCTGATGACAGCGGACATCCGACTCTATTATAACTCTTTAATAAACAAAATAGTAAATAAAAAGTTTGGTTTTATTATAAATTGTGTTTTATTTGGTAAATGAGAGAGACGATGAAAATACTGAAACACTGACTACATTAAACGTGATGTCTTTAATCTCAGGCGGCATAAGGAAACCTACTCGTAACAAAATGAAATTGAACACTATAAGAACACAGGCGTGTCTGTTCCATCAAACGGAGCAAAGGACTTGCTCCGACTTTCCGGAATGTATCTGTTACAATAATGATAGCTTTGAGCTTTTCTCCATTTCCTGGCCTGGAGCTGATGACCTGTAAACAGGTATGCAAATGTCTATACGGGCGTCAGTCTCACACAAACATAAAATGGTCAATTTATGTTATGATTTAAACTGTATATTGTATATGTTTGTTTGTGATGAGAAAATAAAGATTTTTTATTATTACTATTAATTTCGGCCAATATATTGAGTCCAAGGCAAAGACTATGTATAGCTAAGAAACTGAGGATTCTTTCCAAGGTCAAGCGATATTTCACCTAGGACAGCTTCTAGCTTTGTGCTTCTAGCTTTAATGTCAGCTCAAGTATTATATGAAATACTCTGCACCTATGGAATGGATCAGCTATATCAACTGGCTACTTTGGACTCGATTGAGAGGAAAGCTGGGCGTCTCATTGTGACCTACTCTGATTGACGCTAAGCTGCAAGCCTCGAGCATCGTCGTAGAGTTGCACGGCTGTCTGGTTTTACAGGTTACATTGGCCCTTTCACCATCGGATACAAGACGCAGGCGAGCATTCCATCCTTACGTGGTCAACAATCCACATATATGTAGAACCACTTTGGTGCCTCGTTCTAATGCGCACCGCAAAGGAATGGAACTCATTGCCTCCTTGTGTGTTCCCGAGGATGACAACCTGGCAATCTTCAAGGCAAGAGTGAATAAGTTATTTTTAGACAAGCATGATATATCCTCCACACAATCATCACTTACCATCAGGTGAGATGGCTGTCAAATGCCTGGCTAAAGGATAAAACAATTCAACATATATTCTCATTATTTATTTTATATAGGAAATTGTCTGGTTGTGGGGCATGTTGAATGTGAAAATTGCAAATTTGTTAATGAACTGTGGTCACCTTTTGATCCTTCGGAAATTCTGGAATGAAAACAGAATAGCTGCTGCTATTCTGTTTTCATTCTAGCTGGCAATCGTCGAAAAGGAGAACAGTGATGACTAGCGGAAAGTCTTTCATGGAGCTAAGAGGAAACAATGCTTAGCGTATTTTTTATGGAGACTTTATGACGACGTTATATAATATAGAAAAAGACAAATGAAGTACAAATGTATAACAATAGCACCTGAAGGAAAACAGCGTATTCTTTCCTAAAAGGCAAGCAACGCATCAACGACACTACTGATGTCTTTTTTGTTCATGGTACAAATGATTCACCAGTAATAAATTGCGCGTTTGCTTTTTTACCACACAAAAAACGCAAAGTACCAATGGTGTAACATTTTCTATTCCTAACAGTTTCTTAAAATAAAGTCAACACCATATTATAGTTTTAAGGTAGTGTTTCGTAGAGCGTCACAGAACTAAAATTGTTTAAAAATAAACAACATAAACTGATCTAGGCAGCAATGTGTTTGCTTTAATAAAAAAACCTTATCTATCTGGAATGAAATAAAGAGTCATTGCAGTGACAGATATTGGCTGCGGCATGATATTAACTTAAAAGCCATTTCAATCGAAAAGATGAATAAATGTAAAGATGATAAAACCATGTATGTCGTTTAGAAACGACATACATGGTTTTGAAACCAACCCAACCTTGCCTAGTCTGGTGCACCTTGTCGCATAATGGACGAGACTCTGGTGTCCTGCTAACATAAAATAGTCTACTGTGGCCAGATGTGAGATATATCAAACTCCCCGCAACGCCCTAAGCCGAGGTTTTACTCCACTTTGAGGCTCGTTGTGTAATTTTTTAAGACCATTTGCGCTCTCCAATTGCCCGGTGAAGCTGTAAAGGCCATCTGTGGCCAACATACTGATGATAGTCAGTTCGAAAAATAAAAACAAACTCAAACCTCCAGACCACTTAGGCGTCAAAAATAAACATATCTTCTCTTAGTAACCCTGAAGTTTAACAAAACATTAAAAATATTACATACATAAAGCACCCCTCTTATAACGGAATGGATCAGTTATATTATATTCATTTCCGCAACGAACATACGAGTAAGTCACTCTGTGGCCAGACTAAGTGTAGTTTATTATTGTGAAAACCAGATTTCCTACTATAAATATACTCTTGTAAGGAGAGAGTACTACCAAAAGTTTTGTTTCTGTTTATGGAAAGTATAATTAGTTTTAGTGAATTTAAATATATCCTAAATCGAGTACGAGTGAAGTAAAATATATAGTAAATGCGAGTGCATGTTCAGATTACATATATAAATATATTGACTGCGATGTTAAATTAAAGACGTTTGTCCTGGTACGTACATGCGGGGCATTATACCGACGTTACCAGAAAGGTTATGAGTAAACCTAAATAAAAGATGGATGAAATGTGTCAAAATAGATATGACTAAGAAAAAAGTGCTGATTGAGATGATGAAAGATAGGCTGGAATGAACTTTAGTTCGCCATCAAGACCTCTAACTGAAGTGTTGTCTCATTATAAACCAGTAACATAACTCAACATTAAACGAATAAGTAACAGTTATATTTTTCATTGGGATTTATTAATTAATAATATTACATAATTTAAAAACTAACATTAAAAATATAAAGAAAATTTATTAATTGAAGAATCTATCTATCTTTATCGATACTTTTAGGGATTGAGATTTTTGAACCTAATTATCATCCCAATAAGAGACATACGAAGGACAAGCGTAGCGTGAAACGTCTAACAGTTTGATGGACCGACTAATTGGTGAAAAAGTTGGCTATAAGAGGATGAAGGCATTCTAACTAAAAGCTGTATACTTCGTGCTCTTTAGAGAAAGCCTATCTCCAGCAATGGACGATGGTGTGTGGGTTTCTTGTTTATTTATTTATTTAAAAGTCAATAAAAACTTCCATATTATTCTACCTTCTTCATAATAGGTACAAATGAAACAAAACTGTTACATTATTTTATCAGATACTGATATTTAGCAATTATTTATTAACAAATTTAGTTTACGTAATATATGTAAATGACAGTTTTTTTGAAAGGTTATCTTATCTTTTTGCATTCGTAGTATATATATACAAAAACATTGGATATTCATATCAATCACACTATGTATCCGAAATACTTAATTGCTATTCTGCTTCTAAAGGTATGTATATTTAACGTAATTATGGGAAGGGTGCTAGCCTAACATTTAGTCTATAACATCCCGCTACAGGCAGAGTTGCCACCCGTCCCGATTTTACCGGGACAGTCCTGATTTTGTATTGATATCGATTCTGACCCGATTTTTGTCAATATGCGATAGGATCAATTAAATATCATCGTATATAACAAACATGATGTAGAAATATTGAAGTCAGCTCGTAACAAAAACGAAAAATTAATCATTTAAATGCTTATTAGATTCCATACAAAATGAAGTTTTATTTTCCTTTGACTGCTCATATGCGTCACATATGATTGGACCACGGAGATTGGATCAAACTTCGAACGTCATGATGATTGTCCGATCGTCCCGATTTTTTCCCCCTAAAGGTGGCAACCCTGGCTCAGCCTGCAATGTCGTAACCTAACTAAGAAAAATCACACGGTGAATTGTACTACGCGGTCTCTATATCGACAAACAAATGACAAAGTACTTATAATCATATAAAAAAACTAGTTACTGAAATTAAAATATTGAGTATCTTAACACAAACAGTGCATCATTTTACTAGTGGGTTATAGAGTACTAGATCTCTCGTATTTTTTAACGAGTACTTGACATACTCGTAAAAAATATTCAAGTTAGCTAGATTTTCCCTCGCTAATGCAATAGTTAAATGGGATGAAATTAATATTTAATACTGTTTCCTTAAAAGCCATAAAAATGTTTCTTTTTAAGTCAGCCCAGCATGAAATCGCAGCGGAACACACTGGCCGTTTTAACATCTTGACAGGTGAATCCAACGAGGACTGCATGCCAGATAATTATTTCCCAGAAGTCGAATATCCATCGGATATTTTGGAAGTCGTGAGGCCTTTCTATTTCAAAGCAACACATAGTGTTCTCGACCCTTTCCCGAAAGAAGTTAAAGAGTCCTTTAAACAAATGTCTTCTGGAGGCCATATTGAAAAAGGGGATACCGAAAACACTAAACAAAAAATCGACATACAGCCAATCACAATTGTTCAAAATAAAACTATGGAAAAATGTCAAAGCAGCAAGATACTCCCATATCAGAGGAAATTTTAGAAGATTATGAGAATTTTTTCAATGCCACAACAGCTTTTACTGAAGGTAGTGTAAACGAGCCGGAAACATCGAAAGCTAAGGAAGAGATAGAAGATTTCGATGATACTTATATGGCCGTGACTGCTTTTAATGAAACCAGTGAAATTGAGCAGGAGTCTAAAACTATGGAAGCTGTCGATGGAAGATAAAGATGAAAATAATAACTAATGAATAATATGCCTAAAAATTGAAATTAAAATATTTATAAAACAATTACTTATTCTGAAATATATTGTTCAGATACATATTCAAATATATTCAGTGTCAGTATGCTTGATATATTTATTTATTGTCAATAAATTTAAAATTAATGAATTTTGTGTTTAATTTACTTTATCTCATTAAGAGATGCATCCTGGCTACGGTTACGATTCGGAAACTTGTTAATTTTTTACTGTTCAATGTTATTACCGGTCTTGCCGAATTATCGATAGTTTGACTATCGACAGTTGACCTCGAAAATCGTCTATACTATCGATAGTGTTGATAATATCGATACTATGAAATGCATATCGACAGTATTGCTTTAGCCTAACTATCGATAGTGGACTACAGCACTGGTTGTTTACCTGTAAGTAAACTTTCGAAGTCACCTTTCAAATTGAGCTACGAAAATTAAGTTCCATACTACATACCTACATTATTTAACAAATTAATATACGCCGCTTATTAAAACGTATAGTTTCGTTTTTCATTACATCAAACAAACCTTATTTTTCACTGTAGATTGTATACGGAGATAGACATCCAATTGTTTACCTGCAACAAAACCGTATCTCAATATTGCATTTGGTATTATGTAAAAACAATATTATCTTAACAACACTTGTCCGTTACTATAATAGTTACTTGCTATATTACAAAGATTAGATAAAACCTCAAATAGTATCATAGATAAACTCCACCAATGCAATCTGAGGATCATCACGTTCCTTTGGTAATAATAATGCCAATAAATAAGTGAGATTAACAAAATGGACATTTACAACAAAATGGGACTCCGTGAGAAGGTCGCGTTAGTGGTTGCGGCTGTGATACTGATTGGGGTAAGAATACTCTTGCATTTATTTCACAAAATTCTTAACCAATCATTGCAATTGTTGAATCTAGTCAACCTTAGTAGTCTAGTTTTCTCGCGGTTTCACTAAGGTCATTACCAGCCCAACTGCAATCTAAAGGCGGGGTAAGGCGTCACGCCGACCCAGTGTGGATTGGTGGTTTTACGAAGATACTTTTTTGAATCTTACTCATAGTGGTTTTACGAAGATAGTAATTAGAATCTTACTCATATGTAGTAGCTTATATAATTATAACTAAAATATATGTCTACATAAACTTGTCTCAGTTTAGTTTCGTTTAAGACAGAACAGTGATAAAGGACTAATGTTTTTAAGCAAAAGCAATATTTTGTGGCATTCGTATGGCCTGTATAGTGCGAGTAAATTAGTAAAGATTCACAGAAAACAGAAGTCTCTCTTATAGGCTCTGGTATGAAATAAAGACAGGCTGTTATAAATGATTATACTTTAAAACGACGCCGCTTTGGCATATCCAACTGGATAATTAGGGTCTAAGGGAATCTATCACCTGTCATGCCAGATCGCTACATGTTAGCGAGTAGTAAGTGCAGCAAAGACAGGCTGCTATAATTATATTTTAAAACGACGTCGCTTTGGCATAACCAACTGGATAATTAGGGTCTAAGGGAACCTATCACCTGCCATGCCAGCTCGCTATATGTTAGCTAGTAGTGAGTGCAGCGACGATGCATTATTCGTTGCTTATATTTCAGTTGGGGTTGGCCTGAGCCCCAACGGTGGGGTGATTTGGGCCCATTACTATCCATTACTGGGCTATAGCTATGCAATTAAAAACCCCCTAATACTATGTCTATACCAATAAGGTGGTCAATTCCACAAGGGACTGTAAGAATTAATACCATATTTTTTAGTGAATAAAAAGCCTTATTGTAAAACATAATTATAATATTATATCCTATCCTATTCAACCTATCGCAGTCCACTGCTGGACATAGGTCTCCCCCATTTCGCGCCAGATATCCCGGTCCTCCGCTTTCCTCATCCAGCCTCCACAAGCGACCTATTATATGTTTGCATCATATTTGGTTTGTTATTGTGTACGGGTAATAATTCTTATTATAAAGGTGGTTTATATTTACGTAACTTTATTTCAGATAGCGTGCACACTATGTATGCCAAGAAACCAAAAGTCTCAGTTGAAACAATACATCAAAAATTTTAAAAGGTCTAGGTTTAATAAAGGGTTTTTACCTACGTCCACACCAATTAGAATAAAACCGCCACTCACACCTAAATTTGAGTTTCAAGAAATTCAGCAAAGTGATCCTATTTACAATACACCTAACAGTTTTCCTAATGTTGACTATCCGATAATGTCCAATGTATTCAAAACCTGATGGTTATGATTTTATTGAAAATAATGAACAAAATAATGCAATAGAATTATCAAGAGATATAACTGATATAAGAAAAGCAGCAAAATTTCAAAGACAAAATGCAAATAAAGCAAGAAGAACATCCAATGATGAAATCAGTTCAAGCACTAAAAAAGAAGTAAATGAATATGATAACGATTATATAAAAATTGCTTCATTTCCAGAAGTAGAGTATCCACAATCTATATCAGACACATGGATTCCCAATTTTGTAAATTATAAGCCATATACGGACTTTTCGAGAACGACTCATGATTTTAGTCAAGCAGAGACCTTAGTTCAAAAGAATAATTTAAGTAAAAAGGCAGATGGCAACATCGACCCAATATTTCTAAATGTTGCAAAGGCTAACAAATGTCCATACAAAAATCCATCATTTAAACTCAAAGACAAAATTATTTCTATAATGCAGGAATATGCTAATAAACATTCAGAAAATAAAACAGCAAGAAATAAAACCGCAATTGAATTACCATTACCGATTCAAATATCTCGGGATGATCATTGCACACTGCAAAATTATACCAATAATAATTGTACCAATTCAGTTCTTAACAGTTCTTTAGCCTATTCAAAATTCGAAAGTTCAAGCCAAGCTCCGACGGATTTAGGTGATGAAATTTTAAGCACATCACCTTCACCAGGAGACAATTCGATATCCCTCACTACACTCGAATCTAGTTTTTTAAAGACCATACCTATACTTAAAGAGCTAGGAAGTGATGTAAACAATCCAGAAATTATAGATTTCACAACAGTCAAACCTCCAAAGGTAAATATTGGTACAACTGCTACCACTTTCACAAGACCTAAACTATGCATAAAGAACCAGAATGTTACGACTCCTGACCCACATTTATCTTCGTCTGTTGCAGACTCTACAAATGTTTTGTCTTCGGACTCCCTAATACCTAAAGCTACCTTTTCTGATTCAAACAATTGTAATGCAAACTATTATAGCACATATGATTCATCTAGTTCATTATTCACTGTGCGGGATCCAAGTATACTAACCACTACAGAAAGTTCGTTGGTGACTATTACCAGAACTTTTGAGCAGGAATCTGGGTCTAATGGTGCTCAAATAATTACAGATGCCATAGCATCATCACATACACTAAATAATAAGGAAAGCTATCCCTATTTTACAACTTTACCAAATTCCCCTTTATCTTTAAAAACATCACTACCTTTTACTAAAAACCAGAACCTGCAAGTCCAAATTTTTGCTCAGAGAATACAGCGACTACATCCGTATCTGATTTGCTTAGCACTGCCTTAAGTAGCGAAGTTTCGACTCCTTTACCAGAGTATGTTCCTATTTCCCCTGTTTTTTTTTCTTCAAGCACATTTGATGAAGAAGGCTTTAAAAGCTCTAGTTCATCATTGCCTAACCAGTCAGATTTTACTCCATTTACTAATACAAATGGCATAACTGCGCCGTCTGAAAATACTTTGTCCGCAATTGACTTCAAAACATTAACCACTCTAGCCCTCAAATACTTTAACTACACAAATTAATTCCGAAAAGGAATCCGATGTGCGTGGTGTTAACTACCTTGATAATTCTTTTTCTCTAGCGACTATCCAGTACCCTGACTTGGTCACTTTCCTAACCACTGGATCGGAAAACACATTTAAGTCATGGCCAAATTCAGAAATGCGGACCACCACTTTAGCAATGACTTCTCTCGAACCTTTTGAACACGGAACTCGAGAAAGCAAGAATTGTACAGATTCTGCAGATTCATTTTCTTATATTACCACAATACTTTTTCCAAAGGCGGTTACTGAGATTATGACCACTGATCACCCTTCGGATTTTTTTGAATCTAAGACTGACCCAGGTGAAGAAACAACTTCTATAGCCCAATCACCTATAATGTTAAATAATACAGAGTTGTCATCTAATGGAGGATTGTTAATGCAACCAACTACTGCAGAGCCCCAATTACCTATTACAATATTAACTGAAAATCGAAGCGCTAGTCTTGAGAGTGTGACTGATTCAGAAGAACCATTATTGATTGCAACTGATCCTAATAGTGAGACTTTAACAACTGTTATGCAACCCTTAGTCACATTCCAAAAACTCAATGAATTCTTTTCAACGCCATCTGATGAATCTCCTCCACTAGCCCCAGTTTATCATTAAGTACTCATTACCCAGTAGAATATTTTACTACATTTAACCATGCAAACAGTCACGCTATTACTGATAGTTCTTCAGAAACTCTTAATCCAAAATTTAGTACTATCGCACCAATTCATTCAATTAGTCCCATGAATAGCGAGCATAGATCTTATGAAGGCGATGCTGCGTTCTCTGGGAGTACAGTTTATCTAATGGTGGCCACCCAATCTACAGAATTAGTAAATAATTCAACTACTATTACACCTGCTTCGGAATCTGTCCAGTCTAGGAACAATCAAGGAAATCATGAAAAGATTCCAGAATTATTCAAATTGTTTCCATCTTCAACGAAGACTCCAACATATATAACCACTTCAACAGATTTAGAAAAAACGGACGTTAAACCAATATTTTCAAGTACACTATTTCCTGAAGCTAATACAGAGACACTGACCGATCTCAAGACCACTTCTAGAATGAGCGGTTCCAATCCGAAAACCCCCAGCTTAAGTCTGGGTACTACGACTGAGTCACCTTTTACATTTGTAACTGATCCAACTGGAAGTCTGGTGACTTTTACACGATCGTCTTATGCCCATCAGAATCAAACAGCTTTACTACTATGTCCATCTGACGAAGTGTCCCACACAAGTTCTAGTTCAATATTGAATACACGGCCAGTTTCTATAAACTATGAAATCAAACCTACCGAAAATATTGTACCTGAAGTTGATGGGAAAACATTAATTACTTCCGCACCCACTGCGTCAGCAACCCCTATACATTCCGAGCCGGAACCCTATGAATTCGGTTCCTCTTTCCCAGAGGGGTTTTCAACATCTTACGAAAGTGCTTTGACATTGAAGGAGCTGGAAAACTCTTTAGAATTAATATTATTACCTACTACGGAACCCTCTTTTTACATCATCACTTATTCCGATAAACCAATTTCGAACAATAGTTCTAAAGAACCTGCTGTTGGCTCAGAATTCCATACAACTCCTGGCCTAGCTTTGTCAAAGACCACTACTAGCTTACTCAGACAGGGCTTAAATAAAAACTTCGTTACTATGGCATCTGCTGAAATGAATGATCAAATAATGTATTCTCCGGAGACAAATACTAATTTAGATGCTACAGGCGATGTTAATTTTCCTTTCACTACAGAATCACCTTTAACATTTACTTATATTCCCTTTGAGCAAGAGTTCCAAGAAATAGGCGATACAAGCACTGTTAATCCATCAAATTTTATCCCTGAAATAACTGTCAGTACTATTGGTTCTTTGTCTGTAAGTGATATTAAAACAATGACATTTACCAAAAACGATTTACCCAGCACTTTTTCTATACCTTTCGAACAAGAAACTGAGGAAAGATGCGGTGCAACATTTCTCAAAATAACGACTATAGAACCCCTGACATCAATAACTGATCTATATACTATAAGCAATTCAGGACTCAATTTTGACAATACTGACCATAAAGGAGATGTTGTATCCCCCGCCCCAGTCACAACCATTGGACCCAACAACAAATCACTACATAGATTCTATCAATTCTTTGGAAGCCGAAACTTTCAACCAAAATGCTGACGATGTAATGTATATTACTAGCACTACATTGTCCATAAATAATCCTAGCAGTAAAAAGAATATTTCTGTTCAATACTCCACTCCTACACCTTTTTCTTCTACAATCCCTACGTCAGCGGTTGTTACAGAATCGACGGTTGTAATAACCTCCAATTCGGATAAAATAAACAAAAATTCAATAGATTCATTCGACACCCACATACTTAATACTAATACTATTAGTGAAACTGTAACTTCGGTTCCATTCTCCACGCCAATCACCCAAGAACCTCTTTTATCTGCAAAACAAGAAACTCTCGTACCTGCACATTCAACAACTGTTGATGCAATAATACTCTCTTCTCAAGATGAAGATTTATTAATGTCAACACCTATACTCTCTAAGCAGGAATATAATGGTGCCAGTACAAGAACAGAATCTAAGGAATCATTTTCAACAACTGTCAGTCCATTAGTAATAATTACTGATCAAACTTCTAGCGCCACTTCAACATACCCTACTTTTACCACCCGGGCAACAACCTTGCTTGATGAAATTAATTTTTCCACGAGTTCTCATCAATCGTTGAATACTCAACCACAAGAAATGCGTACAAATCCAAGCAGTAAAGTCAATGATTCAGAAACTAATGAAAAAAATCATGACTTCAGGGCCTACTATATTAGGAACCTCGCGTTTGCCATCTGATTTGAAATCTAATAATAGTGGAACAACTATAGCAAAGTTTGATCCAGTAACTGATACAAGCCACATAAGTATAAATTTGACACCTGGCATGTCTGATTCAGACAGTGGAATCTATTCACCAGAAGCTATTGCTTTATCTCCTAATCAAGTAACCACACCAGAAAATCTTTACACTTCGACTGAGCCTCCAGATTCTTTCAATCCCACTACAGATACGCAGAATTTCATTACAAAATCAAAATCGAAGAAGATATAAGGATGTCTACCGATCCCTACTTACGAGAAACGACTCCAGCAGTGGCACAATCTCTTAAAAGTTCCGGTCTACGTATAATAAATGA